>JAQFZU010000174.1:0-41326 GCA_034696185.1 Henia vesuviana | reverse complement strand
AACTAAGCAAAATGCATTGAGCTCCAACCTAAAACATTGATTAAAATCAATATTAACGAATTATAAACACCAAAAGTAAAAATATTACAATTTCAGCAAAGTCATCCTCACTGCCACCATTGTTATTTTTGTAAATGTAAAGAGTTAATGATGTTGACCATGTAAGAACAGTCAAACAAGTCCTAGCCGTGTTCGCACTATAAAAATTTTTTTTTTTAAATTAATGATCAAAACTCAAAATAAAAAATATAAACTTACGTCGGTCTCAAATTCTTGACATTTTGTGCAATTTCAGTGAAAAGAGAAGACATCGTTTTAAGTGCGATTTGTCCTTGATGTTCGATGAGTTTATTGATCAAATCCAAGACCAATCTTCGCGATTTGCTGTCGACATATCGATGTAATGTCTGCAATTGCAGTTTGCACAACCCTTTGATGACAGAAGGCGGCAAATCTAGAAAAATCAATATTTAAATTAATTTATTCAAAATTTTTTTTTTTTAAAATATTCTTATTTTACCATTCTTTCCCAAAGCTAAAATCAATTCATTGAATAAGTTTTCCCTCTCTTTTCGTTTTGAAGTTTGGATTTTAATGGGTAAGCCTTTAAAGACTTGAGCAATCTGAAATAAAAAAAAATTATTTGATTATAATTAACCTAAAATATTGATGGTAAATTCTAGGTGTGTAATAGCTCTTAAACTATTCTATTCCACATTCCAAAAAGTCTTAAATTGTCTATTTATTTTTGGTTTAATGAAAGCCGACACCGAACCCTTGAATCGCAACAATGAATTCGTATTACAAAATTAGATTTAAAATCAATAGTTTTGACTTCAAATGTTCGATTGAAATTGATTAATGGGAATTATGGGTTTTTAGGATTATTCCCACTGAAATTTTATGCAAAAACAAAAATTCATTAGCAGCCAGCGTGGATGTCGCGTTTTACCTCAATATCCGCCATTGCTTTTTCTAATTTCCATAAGTTAAAGCGCCGTGGCGACACTTAGCGATAGTCGTTTGTATTTGTATTTACTTTGGCGGCAATTTCCATTGTTCTGTCTGAAAGTATTAATTATTTTATCCTTTAATGCCTGCATTAAAACCAGAACTCTCACCATTGTTAACGCAATCAGTTTGTGAAAAGCTGAAATGTGGAAAAATAAAAACAGTAATGGATTTCATACAAGCCGATTTTGTTTACCTCAATAAATGCGCTCAAATAAGTTATAAAGTAATTCAAATACAATTTTATAGTCATAAAATACTAATAACTGATTTTTAAAATTTTTATTAGGAAATCTTGGCTATTAGAAAATTACTTTTTGCTCAATTTGCCGCATACCCAAAGACTGCTGTGGAAATGCTAAATGATATGTTAACAAATAGAGCGATTTTTAGTACGGGTTGCCCTAAGTAACAATTAAAATTGAATATTTAAATAAAAATTAATTGTATTCACAATTCATAGACTCGATGAACTTCTTTGTGGAGGTATTTTCACGGGAGAATTAACCGAAATAATTGGACCTGTCGCGGCCGGTAAAACTCAGGTTAAAAATCATAAATTAAAATATTTTGAAAATTCTTATAAAAATTTAATTTCAGTTTTGTTTTACGATTTTAATTCAAGTTGCACTGATTAATAAACAGTGTGCATTAATTATCGATACAAACGGTTCAATTTCACATTCAAGAATCAAAGAAATGGCCATTCAAATTGACGTTTCGCAAAAAGTAAATTCAGTAATTATTTTAAATTTATTTAAATTTATTATATTTTTTATAGAATCTTTACGAATTCCAATCTTCAAGAGTTCGTTGCATGAAAATAACAGACATATACGATTTATTTACAGTCTTAGAAAAACTTCGATCAGATTTAACCGACAGAAGCGAACAATTTTTCTTCAATTTCCGACTTTTAATTATCGATTCGGTTAATCCATTATTGACTTCAATTATTTGCGGTTGCCATAACGACGGTTTGTTTCGGAAATGAATTATAAAATTAAACATTAACATATATTAATTACAGCAAATGGGTTAATAACTCATCTCACACATTTACTCAAAATTCTAAGCACCGATTTCCATTTGGCTGTAATTGTATGAATTTTAATTATTCAAAATTTACAAAATAATAAAAATTATTTAATTTCAGATAACAAATAACAGTGTGAGCCTTGAAAACTCATCCGTTAAAGCAGCTTTAGGTGGTTATTGGCAACACGTACCAAACACACGTCTTTTAATAACAAATACTGAACATAAAACAACAAAACGACACGTAACATTAATGAAAAGCACACGAACGGTAATTTTTCTTTATTAAAAACAAATAAAATTTAATTATAATAATTAATAATGATTTTCCAGGCCACCGATCGAACAATAGCAATTAATTTAAGCGAGAAAGGATTTACGGACATATAAAAACATGATATTACAACCTCGGTTATTATTAGCAACACATTGAAAACGAGAAACAATTTCGCTTCCAAAACTATATTTAACATTCAAAAGGTAAATTTAAAAAAAATTATTTGGCAGTCATATCTTCTTGTTGTTTGTAATAAGCTTTCATAACTTTTTTCGAAGGAATTAAAGTCTGACTTAATCCTGGTCTTTTTCGTTTCTTCTTTTCCATTTTGTTGATGTTTTCAGTTTGCGAATGAATGACTGCGGGTGATGAGACACTGACAGTTGCAGGTTTCTCTTGATTTACGTTTTTAGGGACTAAATCCGAATCGTGCGCGTATTTGCAATTGTGTCCGAACCGACATCGACCTTTTCTGTAATTCCAACACACTTGTCGTCCGTTAATTATACTTTGATTTTCGGTGTTTTGAGTCATTTTCACGTGTTTTTCCAAGATTGATTGTTTCGCGTTTTCTTCTTCTTGAAATGGGTTTGAAAATATTGACGATGAAAATTGACTAGTTGAAGTTGTTTCTGATTTGTTTGATTGTTTTGTATCAGTTGAACGAAAGGGATTGCTTAGGTTTGTATTCGCCGGTGTTTGTTTGTTGCTGTTGATTGAATGGAATAAAAAATGTGGTTAAAGCGATTCGGGTGTTTTTTTTAAAGTAGTTGTATTTACGTACGCAAATGATGTTTCGTATATGTCGTCTTCGCTATTTGAGCTCGAGTCACTCACTGACGAGCCGTAATCCGCTACTAACGACGCCATCGTTCAAATTAAAGCGGATGGTTAGAAGATACGGTGCATTCCACTTATGAGCGCTCGCCAATACAAAATGCTGTATTTTAAAAAAAGTATTCTCCGTATTGTTTTGCGGTCACGTGGTAACAATGTCATTCATTGATCAATGATGAGATATGGTGAATAAAATTAAGGGGGCATACATTTTTAATTGTTTTCCACTTTTTTTACTTAAAATTTGTTTATTATTAAATGTTTATTTTCTTTACTGGGCGTGCTGGTATATTATATGTCATGTGATCCAGCACTACGTATTGGCAAGCGCTCTAAAGAGGAACACGCCGACTGTTTGAATTGAACTCGAGGGGAAATTCCCGTTACCTCGCTGTTAAACATTACTCGTGTCAAAGTTATAAACTTAAAATGACATCCAAACCGAAACACCGAAATGCAACTAACAGTATCGATTCAGCTACTATTTCTATTAATGAAAAAGTATTAAAAGAATGTCATTCACTTTACACCGATCCCGAAAATGGTAATTTTAAATTTCATTATTTAAACTTGACCTTTAAATAACCATTGTTGAATTTGTCAGGTTTGATAACAATTGCCGAAAGTCTGGGACTAAAATTACTCGCTCCACGGAAAAAGATATTTGTTATGCTTATTGGCAATCATTCCGCCGGTAAAAGCAGTTTCATCAATTGGTAATTTCGACCTTGAATAATTAAATAAAATAAAATTAACAATATTTTATAATAAAAAAAAATAGGTACATTGAAGAACACGTTCAAAGAACAGGAGTTGCGATTGAAACTCAGGGATTTACTATAGTCACGAGTGGCAAGAAACGAGAATCATTAACCGTAATTTATCCAATTGTATAATTAACACATTTAAAATGTGTTTTTATATTTAGGGAAATGCAAGTTTACATCTTTTCCCGTATTTTAAACCATTAATGGATGTCCAAGGTAATAAAATTATTTATATTTAAATTTATAACATTTTCATATTGTTCTAGGAGTCGTCGGTTACTTAGCGACTGAAATTTCCACTTCTAAGCAGAAAAAATTTAGTTTGGTCACATTTATAGACACACCCGGGCTTGTCGACGGTGACATGAAATATCCTTTCGATGTTAACGAAGCGATTCTTTGGCTCGGTATACTTTTAATCGACATTTAAATATTAAATATTAAAAATATAATAATTTTAGGTGATATGGCCGATTTAGTGTTTACCTTTTTCGATCCGATTGGTCAGGCTTTGTGTAAAAGAACACTTAATTTGACGGAAAAAATCAACGCTCATCATAGCGACCGATTACGATTTTATTTAAGCAAAGCGGACGAAGCTGGAACCGAAAGTGATCGTCAGGTGCGAGTAATTGAAGTAATTATCGATTAAATTTAATTTATAATATTTTTTTCAGCGTGTGATGATGCAAATCGTTCAAGAATTATGTAAACGACCGGGATTAAATAAATGCGGATTTGAAATGCCTACGATTTACATACCTAATTCAAATAAGGTGAAATTAGAATTTATAAAATTGTATTAAAATTTTATAATTTTATTCTTTTTAAAAGCCAACTCGATGCGTTAATCAAATCGATGTCGTTTGTAAGGAAATTGAGAAAACTATTAATCACACGATTCAAAACACATTAAATAGTCTTGAAAAAGATTGTGAGAAAATTTCGCAATTGACTAGTGACAAAATTCTTGAAGATAGGCAAGTTTTGAATCAAAATTTAACTAAATTTTCTTTCTTTTTGATTCTTTTTAAACAATTTAGCTTTTTTTTTTATTTTCTGCTTTATCCTTCAAGCTGTTTCTTCTTTATTTATTTCTCGTTAAAAGTAGCTTTTTTCAAACTTAAGGTTTAATATATTAAATAATTAATTTTTCTATTTCAGGGAAGCTCATCGTTACAATTTCATTGCATTTTTGAAAGGATTTTTGTTCGGTTTTATGGGAATATTTATACCATTGTTGTTTTTAACACATTTTTTAACGTCGAATATTTCGCCTTTACTTATTGATGTATTTGGGAAAAATAGTATCGAAACGTTAAAAATATACTTAGTAAGTTAATTTTGGATATTTTGAATTTAAAATGTTTTAAATGTTTTTTTTTTAAGTCTCCAGTTACATTTTTCTGGCGAATTATACCCGCCGATTACCATTTTGCTGCGTTAATAGTACTGATTATGGTATCACTTTTCCTGTTATTAGTCGCTAAGTTTATAATCAAACCAAAGGTGACCTTAAAACGTAAAGAGAAGAAAATTTTATTGGAGCGTAAAGAATTTGTTGATACTTGTTTAAAGGATAAAAAGGTTTGTTCAAATTAGTTTTGAAATTTGTTTTTGTAATTAGTAAAACTTCTTTTGATAGAAACAATTATATGAAGAATATTTGAGGCAATGTATAGCTGAGTTTGATCTTCAGTAATTTACAGAATTTACACTTCTACACGTTTGTAATAATATATATATTATGCTGCTACTTATAACAATCAACTTATAACGAATTTGGTTTTATTTTTAACAATGAATTGTATTGCATGAGAATTAAATTGTTATTCTACTCTTATATTTTTGTTGAAATTATTATTGAATGATTTAATTTCTCAGTCATACATTGTTAAATATAAATTCTTTAAAGGTTTTCATATCAACGGTAGATGTCGCTGATACTAAACATCAACAAAAATGGAGCCGAAGGAAGGTAAAGTCCGAACTGTTCCGAGAAATATAGCTGATATACAACGTTTAAAACTCGAAAAGTTAATGGAAAATCCCGTACGTTTAATTAACGAAACCTATTATTAAATCTAAAAATATAAAAACGGACATTACCTTTTTATTCGCAGGAGAAACTGGTCATAATCCCAGAGCGACATAAAGACAAAACTTTACCACCACCGCCTGAATTCAATCGAAATGTCATGGGTAAAGTTTTCAAACCAATTGATTAATAATAACTAACAATTTTGAGTATTGTTTATCCAGGGTCGAGTGCTGGAGCTGGCAGTGGCGAATTTCACGTGTACCGTCATATTCGACGAAGGGAATATGCGCGACAGAAACTAATAAACGAAAAAGCCCGTAGAGAGACATTAGACGATGCTTATCATCAAAAATTAGAGGATAATAAAAGAATTGCGGACGAAAAAACAGCCAAGAAAAGAGCGAAACGACTCAAGAAAAAAGATAAAAAGAAATCGAAGAAACAAAAACCAAACAAAAGTTCGTATTTGATTTAATATCGAAATTAATTGATATTAATTAATTAAAATTATTTTAGAAAAAGAAGAATTAAAATCGGAATCCGAAAGTGAGAAATCAGAAGAAGAAAGTTCAGAAGATGAAAATACAAAAGAAATAGAAGAAAAGGAAAAATCAGACAATCAAAGTTCAGAAGATGAAAATACAAAAGAAATAAAAGAAAAGGAAAAATCAGACGATGAAAATACAAAAGAAATAGAAGAAAAGGAAAAATCAGACGATGAAAATTCAAGTATCGAAGATGTTAAAGGTGAAAATTCAATTTAATAAAATGAAAAAATAAAAATATTTAAAGTTCAATGATAAATATAAATTTTATTTTCAAACTTTTATATGATTGTATATATAATAATTTTTAAAAAACAGTAAAATGGAATACATTTAATATTAAAGAAAAACAAAAAAAATGTATCGAATCATAATCCATGATCTGAAGCAAATTTCAGTTTTTAGTCACAACATTTTCTTATTAAAAAAAATAAACAATCAAAAGACAAAGCAAAAAAAAAATCACCCAACAAAGAAAATAATTATATTTTCGCAATATTTGATAACCTAAATAATTAAAAAAATACTAAAAATAACATTTGCCTTGTAAAAAAAACAAACCAATTTTCATTTTTTTTTTAAAATATGGCAAATAACTTGGGATTAATAACATTTAATAATATATAATATCGATATTTCATACATTTTCGTTAATTTTCTTAATCACTTTGAAAAATTTCTTTTAATTCATCTATTATTTTCCCAATATTTTCATCCGAACATTCGATTCCGTCCAAATGATTTCCAAGTTTGGACAAAATTTCTAAAACAAAAATTTTTTAAAAATCTAAAATTTAAAAAATTTAAATACCAAAAGTCACCTTTATTTGAATTGATTTTCTCATTATATTTCAACATCCACATTTTTAATTGTTGTTTCCATTCATTAATAATTGGATGCAAAGTTAACAAGTCACCAGTCGACACAAACGACGTTAAATGACACAAAGTAAAACATAACTAAAATAAAAAATATAAATTCGATTCGATTTTTTAAAAAAAAATTATAATTACCTGATCAATTAAAGTGTCCTGGTATTTATATTCCAAAAACGAGCCAATTTCTTGCGCTTTTAACAACCCTTTAACAATATCTTCCCATAATGAAGTAAATTGTATAAAAGTACCATAAAACGATCGAATCGAAGGTACAGTAAAAGCTATAGCAGCATTCGTACGAACTTTAAAATTCTTACATTCTTTAATAGCTGATGTCAAAGCTTTCATTAAATCAAACTAAAAACAATAAAATAAATTTTAAAAAATCAAAAATTAATTAATATTTACCAGCCATTCGCATTTATCAAAAGGTATCGCTAAATTCCGGAATAAATTCCCAGCAGCGTAACAAGCATTCCATCGCACCTTTAAAATCATAAAATAAATTATAATTTAATTAAAAGCAAATAGAAAATACCTTCATATTATTCCCTGAAGTAATATTTTTAATTAACATTTGAACTGATTGTTGAATGATGTGAAGAAAATTCGTTTTGGCTTTAAATAAATAAATATTTTATTAAAATTATTTTTAAATTTTCAATTTAAACTCACCAACGGTTTTTTCCCCCAAAAAACGTAATAAATTCCCAATAGCACGTACAGCATTGGATTTCACTTTATCGTTATCTTGAGCACCGTTTATTGCTATTGAGCATACATTGTATAATAATCTGTCCGATAATTCCACGACAAATAATCCATTGCCTTCGGTACTGGAAAAATTTAAATTTAAATTATAAATTTTTATCATTTTTTTAAATTATATTTTTTACCTATTTAAAACAAAAGCATCGCTTAAATTCCCCAAAGCCCAACAAGCTTTAATACGAACATTCACATTCACATCTTCCATCGCCGTTATAATAGCATTTGCTGCATCGGCAAGGAACTCAATGTCCTCTCGCAACGATGGGAATAGAACGTAAACTCCTAAGGCACGAACAGCTTCAGATTTAACGCCGTTATCGCTATCGCTTATTAATGATACAATAATATTCAAACATAAATTTCGATAGTCGATCTGAAAGTATAAAATTATTTAAATTTTAATTTTAATAATTTATTTTCATTTTATACTGGAAGTAAATCGAATGGACGTGACCCGATATTCGCTAAACAATCGCAACCGGTCGCTCTGAGAGCGGGAAGAGTTGCATTTTGCAAAGCTGATGGAAGTGGACCGTCCAATAAATGAATCCAAACCGAAACAGTCTAAAATTAAAAAAAAATTTAAAAAATTAAAATTATTTTAAAATTTAAAAAAAAAAATTTTTTAACCTCTTCGACAGTTATAGGAACATAATCGGGTGAAGAAATAGTTCCACTTTTCGAATCAGTATTCGAAATTAATTCCAATGACATGGCCAATCCGAGCTGTTCGAATAACCGAGCGCCATGAAGTCTCACCGATGGTTCACCGTCCAATAAACACGAATAAATTAAAGCGGTCAATTTATTCAAATTAGATCTACGAAATAAAATTTTTTTAAATTAAAAAAAATCATTAAAAATTATATTTAAATTGTTACTAACCGCAATGTAAAGAAATATCCTTTAGTTAAAACAGTCAAAACTTGAAGCGATTCGAGTCGAACTGGTAATGGGTTACTTTTAACAATAACATCACCAGCTTCGGCACTGTCGTTCATCGAATATGCATTTTCCTCACACACTAAGAGCAGCCAAGGTTCCTTCATTGGTGTCCCGGTATTACCAATGACAGCAAAAAATGCTTGGTGCAATTTATTATCCATTGGAGATGAATCTTTTCGTTTTACCGTTTCTTTAGTGGCGATTCCATCTGAATCGTCACCAATAAGCGATAGGGAATAAGAACTCGCCGGTGATTCATCCATTATAATTTGAGTTATTTCCACCGATGCGGGTTGAAGTGACAACATCGAACCGAAACATGTCAAAGCTGCAACACGAACATTCGAATCTGAAAAAAAAATAAAAATTTAATTGAAAAAAATATGAAAAACAATTAAATTAATACCTCGGTGATGTAAAAATTGCCTTAAATGTCGCGCTAATTTCGTTAATAATCCCGGAGATAATTTATGGAAAGGGACATTAAGTATAAACGAAGATAGGCACTGAAAATAAAATTAATTAATTTTAATTTTTTTTATTCCAATTTTAAATACCTTAATTAATTGTGTGAGTGTTAAAGATGAAGTTTCCGAAACTAAAGCTAATAGAAGAGACCTGTGAAATTCTTTAATAATGTGAGCAAGGGTTAAAGAAAATGGTGTGAATGCCATGTGCTGTCTCTCGCTGTCGTTAGCTGAAACTAAATATTGCTTAAACCCGTCTAAAAACGCGGTTAAAACAGCGAGAGCACTTGTACGTACCTATAAATTAAATCAAATTATAAAATTTAAATGTAAAATATATTTTTAAAATAATTACTTTAGGGGAAGGATCTTTAAGAATGGTTGTGATTAACGTTTGGCTTTGAGGAACACCAAAGAAAGTGGGTGAATCGGGTAAAAAGACGGTCATGTAACCAAATATTATTTTCTTATCGGTATTCTGCAATTAAAATTTTATTATTAAAATTAATTTAATTTAAAATAATTTTTTTAACTAACTCTGATAATTGATTGTAAAGTCATATGAGCACAAATTCGAACTTTAGTTTGAAAAATTCGATTTTTCCCAATTTGTCCTCCAGCGTCACTGTCTGAATATTCCGATTCGGAGCTACTGATTTTGATCCACGACGAATGCGAATCGTTCGAAGCACTTGGAGAAACATTACTCAACCGCGGAGTCCAAATCGATGCTAAAGGATCGGCGTAATTGTCTGTATTTGCACTTGGCTGAGATTCCGAAGTCATTGGCCATGCTCTTGTGTCGGGATTTCTTTTACTTTTGTGGGCGCGAACCATCTTGAATATTTTAAAAATTAAAAATTTTAATTATTTAAAAAATTTTAAATAATTCTTTTTACTCGATTTGATGAAGTTGATTTCTCGCCATCGCTGTCAGTTAACTCGCATTGTATAAATGAGGTAGAAAGTGAATCTGGCGGGGTTTGAGTATTGCCATAACCTGGCAATCCATGAAATGAAAATTCCTATAATAAAATTTAACAAAATAAGAAAATTTAAAAATTATAAAATCAAAAAATTTAATTTATTAAAAACCTTAAGCGAAGCTAAAATCGATCCCAAATGATTTAAATGTACATTTTTCGAATTAGTTATTAAATTCTGCAAACCACGTAAAACACTTATCATTATCTACAAAAAAAAAATATTTAAAAAAATCAAATTCAACTGCATTTCAGTACTTTATTATTAAATATTTACCTTGCAGTAATCAATAGTACAAAGACCATCTGTTGATTGTTTCGTTTGCAATATACCAAAGAAAACCTTAAAACAGGCTTCAATGCATGAGTCACCAATGTATGTTTCATTTGGACATCTAAAAATGAATTAAAAAAAACAAAAATATTTTAAAAATAAAAAATTTTCATTACCTGTAAGTAAATGTCTCCAAACATTTCAAAGTGGCTATTTTCGTCTCAACATTTTGGCAATTAACGACTAAATTAATAAGAAGTCCATCAGGTCCAGCGAGACAATCCGAATACTAAATAAACAAAAGAAATTATTTAAAAAGTTAAATTTAAAACAAATAGAATGTTACTACCTCTTCAAATTTATTTTTACACTCGTACATCAAGGCACTCAAGGCAATTAAAACATGAGGGAAACAAGACGATTGATTTGAACGTAAAACTCCAACAAAATACTCAACAAGTGCATTAACGCAACTTATACTTGGATTGATCTAAAATTTTAAAAAAATTATTTTTAATTAATTAAATAAAATTATTTCAAAAATCACCTTTAGTTTTGATATTAAATTCACGACAAGTTTACAATATTTAATTAATAATATTTCATCCGATTGTTCGATTAAATAGGTTCCTTGACATAATACACGTTCAGCTTCCTGTAGTATAATGAAAAATTAAAAAATTACTTATTATGTAATTGTAAATTAAATGGAATTAATAATAAAAAAAAAAAAAGCAGTACGTCTTTTTCAGCCGTTTCAAAGGCGTAATCCAATGAATTAAGTGAATCTAAAATGTAATCAAGGTCCTGTTTCATCGCTTCACCATTTTCAACTATCAGATCTGTAAATTTTGTAGCAAAAATATGAAATTCCTGAGCTTGATCAAGACAAGTAGCTTCGTCTTCAGCCATAGTGCAAATATTTTCTTCGTGGTGTGTTTTATTCCGACCTTTTAATCGCTCCGGGGTTTTGCGCCTGATTTTCGGATGAATCCAAATGAATGAAGGTTTGTTAATTAATATTTCTTTTCGCTTGAGTACATTTTTTAAATTTTTTTTATTTATTCGCTACTTAAAATTTATAGCAAATTTTTCGGTGCTGAGGGTTAAATGACTTATGGAAAATGTACGTCGAATGCTTTCACAAGTTGACTGGAAATTCGCGTTTATTCTTTTCCTTTTAAAATAATTATGTTTTTTTTTAGGTGTTTGAAAAATAGTTTTTTAATATTATTTTAATTAAAATTAAAATATTAAAATTTGCGTCTAAGTAAAAAAAAATAATTAATATTTGTTGTTAAAGAAGTGATGCTGTGCTGCATAGTGACGATTCCACGAACAACAAATATAAACAGTTGCCATGTCGACCTTAAGAAGAACATTAAATATATTAAAACCAAAGAATTTTAACATAAACAGGATTATTTTACATCCTAATAAAACCACATTATCCCTCCTTCATTCTGAATCGAAACAAACACATTTCGGATTCGAGTTTGTCAGCGAAGATGAAAAAGCGAAAAAAGGTAGAAAAAAATCAAAATTTATTCAAAATTGACTATTAAAACTTTTTTCCTTTTAGTTCACGCAGTATTTGAAAACGTAGCAACCAATTACGACTTAATGAATGATGCAATGAGTATGGGCATACACAGATTATGGAAAGATTATTTTATAGCTCGTTTGGCCCCATCATCTGGAACCCAATTACTGGATGTTGCTGGTGGCACAGGTAAAAATAAAATAAAATTTTAGTAAATTTAGCAAAATTTGGCACATTTTACAGGCGATATTGCATTTCGATTTTTGAATTACGTGAACGACTCGATGACAAAAGATGATTACGACATTTCGTATATGAAGAAAAGAAATCCAATGGATCTGGACATGGCAGAAGATTCGAGTAGTTCATCAACACCCTTTACATCTTCATCCGAAGAGGAAAATACGTTGAATTCCACTCATGCCGTGATATGTGACATTAATGAAGCCATGCTCGATGTTGGGAAATTGAGAGCAAAAACGCACGGATATGACGATAGTAAATTGAATTTTTTCTTTTTAATTATATTTTTTATGATATAATTAAATATTGTTTTATTCAGGTCAGTTATCGTGGATACAAGGGGATGCTGAGAAACTTCCATTTGATGATAATTCATTCGATGTTTACACCATTGCTTATGGCATTCGAAACGTAGTTCACATCGATATCGTAAATTAAATAAAAATTCATAAAAATTCATTTTAAAAAATTTAATTTTCAATTTAAAGGCATTATCAGAAGCCTATAGAGTTCTTAAACCCGGAGGAAGATTTATGTGTTTGGAATTCAGTCACGTGAACAATTCTATTCTCAGAAGGTAAAATTTAAAAAGAATTTATAAAATTAATTTTAATAATACAAATTTTTTAAAAATAAAAAAACAAATTTAAAACGAGTTTTTAAATTTAAAATTCTATAAATATTTTATAACAATAATTTGAGTCGGTATTTGATACTTATTTATTAAAATAAAAAATAATAATAATTTTTATTCGATGATTTTGATTATATTTCCAAACCTGTCCACCCCACGTCCTTGAAGTGGAGGTGTCATTAGAGCCAAAGATGCTGATTACTCGTGTTTCCATGACTACCTTTTCTGTTGTGACCAAAGCTAGATATACCAGTTAACGAATAACATGTAAACAATTGGTTAATTAATTTGAGATTTGTGATAAATCTCAATTTTACAAATTTCAATGAATATAATAAAATTCATTTACGTATCCCACAAGACCTTTTGTATGGTGCGGTTGTTGAGACTATTGATTTTTCCCTTCAATTCAAGCTGAACACTCCCACTGAAATTCACTTCTTTTCTATCCACGAAAAAAAAGGTCAAATGTTTAATTTTTTTTATTTTTTCATTTTTCTAGTGTTTACGATTTGTATTCGTTTCAAGTTATTCCTGTTCTGGGTCAGATTTTAGCCCGTGATTGGAAGTCCTATCAATATTTAGTTGAAAGTATTCGCCAATTTCCTCATCAGGTAAAAAAAAATTAAATTTTAAATTAATAATAATTAAATTATATTTTTTTTTAAAAAAAAGGAAAAATTCAGTGAAATGATAAAAAATGCTGGTTTTAAATATGTAAAACACGAGAATTTATCGTTGGGAATTTCAGCGATTCATTCAGGATTCAAAATGTAATTTTTATTGAGAATTTTTACAATTGATATTTATATATAAAAAAAAAAATCAACAAAAATAGCAAAAATAAAAACTCCCATCGAATGTAGTTTCAAAGTGGAATTAAAGTAAAAAAAAAATTTTTTTTTTACCACAAATACAAAACAATAGATGCATTATTATACAAAAAAACATTTCGAGGCATTACCTCGACATTTAAAACAAAAATTAAAATCAAAAAAAAATTTTATCACCGATTTTACATTTTACAATGTCACCATTACAACCATTAAATTTCGTATTTTTTAATTTCTCTCTCCAAAACACAACATTTAAACCATAAAAAAATAAAAAAAAATACTGTACACCAGACCAGAAAAAAAAAATAAACAAATAATTTTTTTTTATGTATTTTCATTTAAAAATCAAATTTTTGGTCATTTGAGAAAATCAAGAAAATAAAAAATAAATCAGCCAGATTTGAAGAGAAGAATCGCAACTTGGCCCAAATAGAAGTAAATGAAGTGCTTGGTCTCGTGTGTCACGTAACTGCCGAAATTACGTCCGACGATACAATGCCACGTCGGATTGTACTTCTTGTCAAACTCTTTCTTGATGTAAGCTGCAATGTCCTTTTCGATGTTGAATTTTTCAAGCGCTTGTGTGGCACAATCAACAGCATCCTGCTGCATCTCCTCCGACATATCGGCATTTTTGATCACTGCTTTGCGATCCGACATTTTCCTATCAAATAAAAAAAAATTAAAATTAAAAAATAATTTTCAATTTCATATATTAAAAAAAAAAACTACAACTAATAACTAGAATTACAACAACAAAATATATACACGTGTATAGATACCCCGGATTAACCACAATTTGCATTTTTTCAGTGAAGGTTGCAGTTAGGCTCGTTGTCATCTTCGTTAATTTGCCCAAAGAAAAAAAAACCTTTTGCCCGAAACAAATACATTACTTATGACACATTTTTGCACAAAAAATAAACCCCGCCCACTGGGACAGGTAGGAAGCTGCAATCCACCGATCAATTGCTGGCAACATTTAAGGTTGAATTGCAATAATCTGTTCTAATGGGTTAATCAATTTCCATTGCATTTTCTACGTGCGTTTAAATAGCGAATCGTCAATTTCTGGAAGCTTCAGCCGATTTTCGAAGGCATTTAAATTTTTTTTTTTTTTTTAAATATTTGAAATCAAGTATTGATTAATTGTAATTCCAATATTTCCGATTGTTTCTTGTGTTTAGGGTTTTTTTTTAAAAAAAAGGGTTAAAATGTAATTTTCGAAAACGATGCCGATGATCGACATAAGCTTATGTATAAACATTGCCGCATTCTAAAATTTTTTTTTTTTTTTAGAATAGGTTTTGATTAAATAGTTTGTTATTTTTTTAAGTGTTTTAACTACCTTTAGTTAGCAGAAGTTTCGCCCTGAAACTCGACTTGAACTTTCAGACAAACGAAGAACGACTGCGGATGCTGCTAAAGAGCGGTACCGAAACGATGTCAGATTCGTATTCTTACACCAAAATTCTAGACGTGTAGAAGCGCGATGTGATTGGTCAATTGAAATTCAATTTCGCATTTGATTGGTTTAAAAATTAGTTTCTATCGTGTCTTCTATCATCCCACAATGCACCACGTTTCATCCGGGTTGAAAAGTAAACGTAAAATATTTTATCTTATCCCCACTTGGTGCGTTGGTGGACTTTGTCGCTCGCATTTTTAATACAACGCCATTTTACCAGTCGCTTTTCTTTTGTCACCGACCCAACCGTTAAAACTGGCCAGAATGTCGTACCGCAACAACGAGTGTAGAATCTACGTTGGGAATCTACCGCCCGACATCAGAAGCAAAGACATCGAAGATTTGTTCTACAAATTCGGTAAAATTACATTCATCGACTTGAAAAATCGTCGCGGGCCTCCATTCGCCTTTGTTGAATTTGAAGACCCGAGGTAAGTACATCAATCGACTATTTTTTAACTCTCAAATCAACCACAATTACTTTTAGGGATGCTGAAGATGCGGTTCACGCCCGTGACGGTTACGATTACGACGGTTACCGACTCCGAGTTGAGTTTCCCCGTGGAACTGCACCAGGCCGCGGCGGCGGTGGCGGTGGAGGCCCCAGAGGAGGGCGTGGTCGCGGGCCCCCTGCCCGAAGATCACAGTACAGATGCTTGGTGTCAGGTAATGTCATTTAGTATTTAATTTAATAATGGTGAAGGGTATTAATACTGATTTTAATCGAATTTAGGGCTTCCACCGTCCGGCAGTTGGCAAGATTTAAAGGATCACATGCGTGAAGCTGGAGATGTGTGTTATGCCGATGTTTATAAGGATGGAACGGGTGTTGTTGAATTTCTTCGTTACGAAGATATGAAATATGCTGTGAAAAAGTTGGATGATTCGAAATTCCGGTCTCATGAGGTTAAATTGAATTTTTAAAATTTTTTTGTTTTTTTAAATTTTTGTTTTTTAAATTTTTTAAATTTTCAAATTTTTTTGGTTTTTAAATTTTTAAAAAAGTTTTTAAATTTGTTTTTATAGGGTGAAGTGTCATACATTCGCGTTAAGGAAGATTACGGCGGTCGTGGTGGTGGTGGCGGCGGCAGCGGCGGTGGTGGTGGAGGCGGTGGCGGCGCATCTCGTTCGAGAAGCCGCAGTTATTCGCCCCGCCGAAGAGAACGGGGATCGCCAACTTATTCTCCAGTCAAACGATCACTTTCAAGATCACGCTCCAAGTCTCGCTCCAGATCTCATTCCTACAATTGAATTTTTCTCTTCACTTTTCTTCCTCGAATCATTGTGAATGATTTTTCCAGTTCCTCGATGGATGAACTAGGACAGGAAAGACACTTGATCAGGTCCTGTATGTCACAAAAATAAGAAAAATATGTGCACTCGTGTATCTTTAATCAACCCGCCCGTGTTAAAAAAAGTGTGTTTATTATTATTTTATTTTTAGTTTTTAATATTTAGTTAAATTCGAGTGGATTTTTTTTCAAATGATTTTCTAACAAAACATTCCAAAAAATGTTAAAATTTTTATTTTTAAATGTCAATTTTAATTTTTCAAACATTCAATGATTGTAGTTAAAAATTGATTATAATGCAATAAGAAAGTGACATTTAATGGGTTTAATTATCGAGTATTTTCTAAATGTTAATTTAATTTTTTGCACGGAAAAAAAAATTTCTAATTGTAACTTAGAATTATTATTTGCATGGTAATACTATGCTAATCAATGTTTTTATACTGTATCATAGATGTAAGCACAACCATATGACGGGATTGTAGGAACTGGAATAAAAAAAAAAAGGAAAATTAACAAAAGGAGAGGAAAAAAGGATTTCTGTGGAATTTTCTAAGGATTTGGGATTTTCTAAGGAGTAGGAAAAAAATCTAGGATGGAATTTGATCTCCTGTGGAATGGCTTGGTAGGGAAATGATAAATAAAAACAATAAATTAAAAAAATAAATTTTTTTAAAAATAAATTCTAAAGTAAAAAGGGTTGAATTTATTGGAGGTGAAGGGTGGAATTTTTTTTTTTTTTTTTTTTTGTGAAAAATGAAAGTGAAAAAGAGATTTGTGGAAGGGTATTTAAATAGAGTTTTTTTGGCTTATTCAATTAATATTGTGTTTTTATTTTGTTAAGGTATTGGATCTTAAGAAAATGGAAATCAGGACATTGGATAAAGTTAACATTGATTGCATTTTACTGGAGGATGAAATGGGAGAGGATTCACGGCAGGATGAAAAATGAAAGGGGAATCCAGTTTTGATGGAGATAATATCTCGGAGTTGGACTAACTGGATCCATAAAAATAAGATCCTTTTATATTTTTTTTTTATTTATCTCTCCCCCATTTCTAAATTTTTTAATTTTAAGTAAAAGGATTTTGCGGGTGGTTTTTTTGGGGGTTTGGGTTTTATTGTGGATGAAAAGTAGCTTTAAATGTGCGTGAAAATTAAGGATTTTTGATTTTTATTTTTTTAATTATGAAAATCCTTGATTTTGCTTTAATTTCATTTGATTTTACAGATTTCACAGGTTTTACAGGTGAGTTTTGGTGACTCGTTGAAGATGGAATGAATTCGCATGTATTTAAGTTGAGAAATAAAAATTAATTGAATTTTTTTTTTTCTAGTTTTTTTTATTTAATTTAAACTACATTTTTTAACGTGTCGTAGTAGAGTTAAGATCGCTGCTGGTGTTACGCCTGGAATTCGATTTGCAGCTGCGATCTAAAATTAAATTTTAATTTGAAATTAGTTTTTTTTTTTTTTAAAAGGAAATATTTTACTGTTGTTGGTCGATGTTGCATTAATTTAAGCCTGGCTTCAGTTGATAATTGCGAAATGGTTGTGAAATCGATATTTTCAGGGAGTTGTAATAGCTCGTCTTCTTTAATTTCATTGATTTCGTCTTCCTGGTCTAAAACGTGAGTTCTATACATAGCTAAATGAAAAATTTCAATTATGTTTTATGTTTTTAAGTAAAGAATAAATTTTTAAAAAACCTTCGATTTTTAATCGTCGCGATAAATTTTCATCTTCGATTAAAAATCGATATTTTTTAGCATCGATTTGAATCAATTGTTTAATATCGATTCCGTCGTATCCTAAAACTTCAAATGCACTAAAATTAAATTGAAAAATGTTAAAATATTTTTTTTTAAATTGAATTTATACTCACTTTCGTATGTTCGATGAAATTTTCGTTTCGTTTCGTAATATTTTCCACCATTCCTTTAATGGTCTTTTATCGTCCATTAATAAATTCTCAGCTGCCTTTAATTTAGTTTTAATTACTTTGAGTTTACTTAATCGTTCGTCCGAAACGCATCCAATTCTAAACGCTTCGATAACGAAATTTAATAATTCAGTTTAATTAACTAATAGATTAAATAAATTAAAACCTTTTTCAGTTAGTCTTAAATCAGCATTATCGGGTCGAAGATACAAGCGAAATTCTGCTCGACTCGTGAACATTCGATAAGGCTCTGATGTACCTAACGTTGTTAAATCATCGATGAGAACTCCTATATACCCTTCGGTTCTACTAATAGTGAAATCAGGTTTCTTTTGAGCTTTACAACCGGCATTGATCCCTGCAATTATTCCCTATAAAAATTTTAATTTAAAAAAATTATTTTTTTAAAATTCCATATTTTTACTTGAGCCGCTGCTTCTTCGTATCCCGTCGTTCCATTGATTTGACCCGCGAAATACAAATTATCGACCAATCGAGTTTCAAGTGTTGATTTTATTTCTCTAGGATCGATGTAATCGTATTGAACACCATAACCTAAATAAAATTTTATTAATTAAAAATTCTAATTTCAATTTATTGTGTTTTTAAAGACCTGGTCGTGTCATGACGACATTGTTTAATTCCGGGATGCATTTTAGTAATTCAATCTGCTTTTCTTCTGGGATTGTACATGCTAAACCGTTTGGATAAATAATGTTTGAATCAAATCCTTCGGGTTCCAACCAAATTTGATGGGGTCTGCCTGGAAATCGAGTCACTTTTGATTCAATCGATGGGCAGTACCGAGGTCCATTTACATCTTGTTCAACGTGTCTCGATAAATGAAGATTATCTAAAACTAATCGTTCAACATCGGAATTTGTATGTGTTATGTGACATGGGAGTTGATCTTCGGTCTAAAAATCATTAAAAACTCATTAGTTTAACTCAAATGGTGATTTAAAATGAAAATTTCACTTTGATTTCAACATTGCGATTCATAAACGAGAAAGTGAGTGGTGGATCATCGCCTCCAACGGCTTGTAAATTAACAAAATTTATCGATGATTTATCTAATCTCGGTGGAGTTCCTGTTTTTAATCGTCCCAAATTGAATTTTAAGGTTTTTAGTGTTTGCGCTAAACCTATCGAAGGTTTGTCTCCGATTCGTCCAGCTGGCCACGACTTCATTCCAACGTAAATTTCGCCTCCGAGGAACGTGCCGGTGGTTAGAATAACTGTTTTGCTACGGATAATCGAACCTGAATCTGAAATTTTAAGATTAAGTAAAAGAAATCGAATAAATAAAACGATTCGATTTTAATACCTAAAACGATTCCTTCACAAATCCGTTTCAAATGATCATCGTCAGGTTTCTCTTTAACAATTAAATCTTCAACAGCTGCTATAGTAATTTCTAAATTCTTTGTGTTTTTTATTTCTTCTTGGATATATTTTTTGTATAATTTTCTATCTATTTGAGCGCGATAACCCTATGAAATATCAACAAATGAATAATTTCAAATTTGAAAATGTCTTTTAAATTGATATTACCCAAACCGCAGGTCCCTTTTTTCTATTCAGAACTTTATATTGCACACCTGATTTATCTATAAAAACACAATTAATTAATATAATATTTAAATTCAATTCAAAATAAATTCTTTTTAAACAATACCACAAATTCTCCCACAAACCCCATCGAGAGCATCAATTTCTTTCATCAAATGACCTTTACCAATCCCTCCAAACGATGGATTACACGACATTTCACCTATTTAAAACAAAATTAAACTTATTTATCATATTAATGTATTATAATTTTACCAATAGTTTCGAATTTGTGTGTAACCAACAACGTTTTATTTCCCATTCTCGCTGCCGCAGCTGCAGCTTCGGTGCCCGCATGACCACCGCCGACAACAATCACATCGTAAGTCACATTAGAACAACTTCTCAAGAAAAATAACGATGATTTCTTAAATATTCGTAGCAATTTCAACCTCGTGGATGCCATCGCTGTTTTTTAAATAAATAAAAAACGTTCGATGTCCAGTAGCGCCCACCAATGACGAATTCTTCAACTCACTTCACTACCGACCGCGCCGCGATACGAGGCTCAACTTTACTCGGCTCAACACACTAATAATTTAAGAGGTAAACAAACTCTCATTAACTCATTACAATTACCAACCACTCATCTGTAATATTATTTCAAATTCAAGTGAAATTCCAACACATAACACCGATGAATACTCAACGAGCAACAAGTGGTTCGACAAGCCAAATTTCAGAGGAAGAAAAGGAAGAAACGAATTAATTGACGGTAAAATACTGCATAATTCATAAAAAAAAACCAAACAAATAGTAATTCAATTCCAAAACACAATTAATACCACTAATAAAAACAACCATAAAACTAATAACACAAAATCAAAACGCTCAATTAAATTCCACAACACAAAATTCAATTAAAAACGTATTAAAACTGAACAAAAATATTTTTATATAAAAAAAATTTTATTTTCACTTAAAAATAACTTTGATTTCATACTCCTACATAAGTATATTTCCTGCACAAACTGACATTTGAAACGAAATTTCCTGGCCGTTGTAACACGATACATATTTTTGTTTTATTTATATTTTAATTTTTGAAAAAATTTCGGATTTATATATAAATAATGGTTTTGTATATCGAAAAATGGTCGATTATTGCAATAATAAACGGATGATTTATACGAAGAAAATATTCATCTATTTAAGTTCGGGTGTGCGATCGTTTCCAGGGATGCAGACTTGATTAAGGAAAACGAACGTCACATAGCTCGTAACCATAGAAACTCTTCATTTTCTCAGTTTGAAGGGCATTTAGCTGACATTGCGTTTATGACACCCCTTCAATTCGATTTAATAGCTTTTTATACTCGTCGGTTATTGACCGAATACTAATACATAGTGAAATGAAGTAAAAATTGTTTTTTTCAATGTTGTTATTGAAATTATAGTATTGAAATTTTAATTTATATTTATACTTTTTACAGGTGGTTACGTCTAGTTCATTTGTTTTATGATCCCGCGCATGTCTGCAACTCGTTATCACGCAACACCTGTTTTACAGTCCCAAGAAATCGAATTTACCTTATATAAAGAAACGTAAATAATTTTTTTAAATTTTCAATTTACTTTAAATATAAATGGCCGAGTTTTATACCCGGGTTTGGATCAATAGAAAATTTAAATAGCGAAAACCATTTTAAAAATGTTTGAATATTTAAATAGGTAATTATTCAGTAATGCGATAAGATGTGAATAATTAGCGCTTTAATTTGGCTATTTAATTAATACTTTGATCGAATTTCATATTGATGGTTTCATATTTTGATTTTTTTCAGATTGAGGTGTTGAAAAGGTTTGGATTATTCGATGTAAGGAAGAAATCGAGACAGTTGTTAAGTAGAAAGCGCCGAGGTGAAATTCACGCTAAGTATATATTGACGTCATAAACTTATCCACAACAACATAAGATCAGTTTGGGGTGCGCTGGCAACCTGTTAAACACGCGTGTTATGCACTCGTAGGTAACGCGGTAAGAAATTTACTATTTTTTTATTTTTATTTTTAATACCATTTTAATTATCGATATTTTACATTATTAATTTTTATAAAATCTAATTTATGCGATCCCATTTATATGGTAAATAATTATAATTAAAAATTGTATTAATTTATGAAAGAAATTTGATTAGGTTTTCATTGTTTGTTTTTATTGATGTTTTTGTCATTGAATTACGGGGATTTAGGTTGCGAATGACCTGAAGTCAATTACAGGACACAATGGGAGATTTCAGTGGCGCTTTGCCCAAAGATAAATGGGTTTGCCCGAATGATCGCCAATTGGCACTTAGAGCTAAGTAAGAAAATTGAAAGTTTAATGTTATCAAATTAAATCAATTTGATTTTTTATAGATTAAGGGCCGGTTGGTCGGTGAAAACGGGCCAACTCAATACCTATCAAAAACCAGAACAATTGAAAGACGATGAGCAAGAAATGATTAAGACAGTCATTAAACGAGCCGAAACTATCGATACTGTCGAACAGGAACGAATTGGGTTCGTGTTTCTATAATATTAATTTATTATAAAACTCATAAATTTTTTTTTTATAAATTAGACGATTAATGGATAAATTAGAAAACATGAAAAAACACGTTTTGGGAAATGGTGCTGATCAATGTATTTTATGTGGCGACCAATTTGGAATTTGGGGAGCGTCGAGTTTGGCGTGCCACGACTGCAGAAAGGTTTTTTATTATAATATCGATCTGGAAAATCGATTTTTTTAAAGATTGATTTCGATTTCCATAGGGTGTTTGCAGTAAATGCGGTGTGGATACTCTAAGTGCTCAAAAGGATCCCTTGTGGTTATGTAAAATTTGCTCTGAAACGAGGGAGGTGAGAAATTCATTAATTTTTTCTTTTATACAGAAATAAATTGTTTTTTTTTCTTATTATATAAATCCAAGTTCATGAAAAAATCAGGCGCGTGGTTTTTCAAGGGTGTTCCGAAGTATATTTTACCAGAAAAGAAAAACACGAGCAGTAAATACAATATTGGGAAAGAAACGAAACAAATGAAACCAATACGAGGCAGGGATTTCAATAGTTGGTATAAAGGCGGTAAAGGACCGCAAGAAATGAGCGACCACGATGTTGAAACCAGTTCAGACGAAGAGATTCAAAAAGGGATACGAAGACGAAAGAAAACTGATTCACGTAAATTTTTTATGTGTTTTTAAAATTAAGTTATAAAAATCCGTTGAATTAAAATTTCAAAATGGCGGGGTAGTCGCTTGGGAATTTGTTAATTTACGAGAAATAAGTTTAAAGGAGTTCGTTTACGATTCGGTAGCCATAGTTGAGTGGTTTATATATTATTTAAATAGTTTTTAGATGCCTTTAAAAGCCTAGTAAAAACATTATTAGCAACGATGCGACTAAATATTGAGTTACGCTTAAAAATTTATTTCTTTTTTATAGTGGACAGTTCGGAATCGTTGAGTAACAGTCCGCGAGTTAATCCACTTGTAAGTCCGAGCTACTCAGCATTGAAGTCGGATAGTCGTACTAATCTGAGTAACTCGGGATATCACGACAGTGTTAGTACGTTCGATACGAATTTAGAGGAAAGTAAAGCTGATTTAAGTGACAGTGAACGGTCTGTCACTTCTGAAGGTTATTATTAAATCGATTTTTATATTTTTTATTTTTATATCTATTTTTTGCATGTTTTTTTGTTTTGCTTTTTGTGTCTATTTGTGGCTAGTTTCTTTAAATAGTACTCGACATTTCAATCGATGGCATGCAAATAAAAGTCGAATTCATCCCGAATTAGGTATTTTTTTAATTAAAATTTTTTATTTTGTTTAAATTTTTTTTTTCTTTTAATTTAAAAATTTTTTTTTATACAATAAATTTTTCTATTTTAGTATTTACTCGTGAGAATTTAAGAGGTCGATCGATAAGGACTTCGGGTGACCGTACGCCGAGTTTCTCAACGAGTTCCACGAAAGGTGACGAGGAGGATGATGTCGATCAAGTGTTTAGCACATCTGCGCATGCTCCACATCACCGAGACAGTGGCAGTGATCGCAGCATACGTAGCGATAAAAGCTCGTCGCATGGCGACCATAATAAAGCAATGATTCCAACTATTGTTAGAGAATCGCCGGTTGATGATGTTTTTGAAGAAAAATATTCACCCGATGATAGTAAAAATTAAAATTTTATTATTTTTTATTTAATTTTTATAATTAAATTTTAATTTAGTTGCGATGTATGGGAATATCGAATTTTCTCTTATTTACGATTCCATCAATTCGACCCTTCATTGCACTATTTATCGAGCCAAGGTTAGTGAAAATAAAAATTAAATTATATAAAAATAGAATTTTTATTTTCATTTTTATATTCAGGGTTTACGTCCTATGGACTCTAACGGTTATTCGGATCCGTATGTTAAATTGCATTTATTACCCGGTGCCAGCAAAGTACTATAATAAATATCCACTATTGAAAATGTTTTATTAATATTTTTTATTATTTTTAAAGTCCAATAAACTGCGCACACGAACAGTCCACAAGACATTAAATCCCGAATTCAATGAAACACTCACTTATCACGGGATCACAACCGACGAAATTTTAAAAAAGACGTTGAGATTATCGGTTTTGGACGAAGATGCTTTTGGTCACGATTTTATTGGTGAAACGAGGGTTCCTTTGAAGAAATTAAAACCTCATCAAACGAAATATTTCAATGTTTATCTCGATAAACAAATACCGGTATTAAAATTAAATTATTTTTAAATTTTTATATTTTTTATTTTTATTTTTTAGTTGGACAGAGCTGAAGATATTTTACCGACTGAGAATAATTGTGGGAAAATATTAATATCGTTGAAGTATTGTTTGCAGAAAAAAGCATTATTAGTCGGGATTATTCGTTGCGCTAATCTCCCTTCCATGGACCCTAATGGATTATCAGATCCATTCATTAAAGTGTACGAATTAATTTTTATTTAATTTGATAAAAATATTAAAATTCATTTAAATTTCAGTCAAATGAAACCAGATCCATTACGAAGAAAATACAAAACGACAGTTAAATGGAAAAATCTAAACCCAGAATTCAATGAGGAATTTGTTTTCGATGTATTTTTACAAGATTTACCTAAGAAAACGGTCGAAATAACCGTCTGGGATAAGGATTACGGTCGGACTAACGATTATATCGGTATTAAAAAAAATTAAAAATTAATTTTAAAAGAAAATTAAATATTTTGTATTTTCAAAGGTGGTTTAACGATCGGTATAACTTCAAAAGGCGAACGTTTACGTCATTTTCTTCACACGATTAAAAACCCCGATAAACGTCACGACCGATGGCATCATTTAAGCTCAGAAATTCTTTCGGATTAAATCCGCACAAAAATCGTATTTGTGAAAGTCAAGTGTCTTTATCGTTTTCATATAAAACCCTAATATTTCCTATCACATTAAATAAAATGCCTTATATACGATAAGTATTTAATTGTCACACCTTTGCCTTAGTTATTCATTCATTGTTAAATAAAAAATAATTTATTTGCACATTGTGACGTTTTATAATAACCAAAAATGTATTTTTTTTCCCCGTTACGTATTGTAATAATATTTAATCGATCGGATTGTAACATTTTTGCACTATGTAACGTTCAGTTAGTGTGAGCCATGGATTCCATAAATCAACTATTAAAACGGCTCTTGGACCGTCAAAGAAATTGCCTTTGTGTTTGGTTGAATGTAAAAACGAATCGTCGAATAATAAACAATTCGCTGTTTTCCAATTTCGTGTTTCGTTTTCAACTTTCAAATTCGAGTTTTTCGTCACTTTAAGCGCTAAAAAAAAATTTTTTTAATTTTTTAAAATTTTTAATTTTTAATTAATTCAATTTTTCTTACCCAAATGACATCTCAGCCTTGCATTGGTTGGGCCGAAATGAGGTTCGATTTCGGCGTGCGGTTGTAGAACTGAGAATCCCGAATTGGCGAAAATGCATCCATCCATAACATTTTTAATTGATTTTATAATTTTAACTGTTTTTGGACACAATTGGCAATTTTTCTTCACCCATTCGCCTTGATTCATCAAATAAAACATTAACCATTCACCATTTGGTACTTTGTTGACGACCCAATTGGGTTGGTTCATCGTAAATACTTTTTCGTATTCCTCTAAAATCACTGCGAAATTTCTTCTTAGAATTTTAGTGTCTTCGGTGTAATGTTCGGAAGAGTCGAGCCATCCTTTTGTGTTCAAATTCGGAATGTATAAAATAGTTGGTTTTTGTGTTTCGAATTTATAAAGAGTTTGGATGTTTCTTGTTAAAGCCATTTTCATTCGCACTGAAATGTCGATCGAAGTTAGTTTTTCCAATCCTTTAAATCGTTTCAAAGCCTTTTCTTGGATCGATTGTGTGTCGTGGCATTTGATATTTGTCTTTGATGATGGATCGAGTAGAAAATAATGGGAAAACCATTTATGTCCGTACCAAATGATAATCGACATGAGAACACCGAAAAGTAAAGAGAGGAATAATTGAAGGGTGTGAACAGCTTCATTCTGTTCACATAGAAAAATTGATGCACAAGTGTGATCCATCATAGTTCTATCGATTAATTACCTTACTGGATAATATATCCATCGTTCTGGAAATTTAGTTATCGTCCATCGTCGTCAACGAACACAATTGAAAAGCAGACGACGCCTACTCTCGTTAACCAAATATTTTTTTTAAATTTCTAAAAGATTAAAAAAACCATTAAAACTATAATAACTATTTATTAAACCCATAAATTGAGTTAAAATTATAATTACATTAAATAAAACGATGACATCACATTAAATGCGAAACTTTCTCGTGTCGTAACAAACATTCGTCGCCATTTTGCGACGATTCGTAGAGGTGAAACGTAGTCTCTGATTTTTTCCCCTTTGAGGGAACCAAAAAAGAAGGGGAGAATCTCTCCCTCTATAAGGCGTTCTTCCTTTTATTTTACAACTTAACTCAGTGCAAGATTAATTATTTTTCAAGTATAAATTGAATAATTTAATCTGCTCGATTTTATCACTATGTCCTTCTAAACCATGAAGTCTTTTGCGTCCAATTTGTCGTCTCTCTTCGGAGATCTCTCTTTGAATACTATTTTTGCAGTCGATGTTAGACGATTCGCAGTATCCAAGTATGGAAAAGAACAAAACGAATGTTCGAGGACCGGGTCCTTCCAAATCGAATGGACCCGAAAATAAATCAAATACAAAACAGGGTAAAAATCAAAATAAATAATTTTTTTTTCATTTTAAAATTAATTTTGATTTTTAAATTTTAGATGCTGCTACGATTAAAATCAATCGTGCCGGTCGTCGACGTGAAAGTCCATGTCCACGACCCGAAGTATGGCGAAAACCAACGCCTCAAAAAAATAAAAGTTTGGACAAGAGGCCTAAACCTCGTTGGGTTGATGCTGATGGCAGAGAAAGGAATAACGTGAGGATTTATAAATGATATAATTTGATATTGATAAAAATGTTTTGTTTAGATAACAAATGGAATTGGAGTCGAGGTTGGCTCCGCATTGCAACAAGGATCAAAAAAGATGAATTTGAATCATTTGTTGAATTTTAAATATTCATCACGTGGAGCCTCGAATTGGGGAAATTCGAATTTGAGAAATAGAAGTAAATGGAATACTAAGAAGCATAAATATAACAAGGAACAATTTTTACAAGCAAAGTATTTAATTTTAATATTTTTTAAGTTTTTATTTAATTATTTTGGTTTTTAAGTTGTCAATTTGTTGTTCGTGCTGGACGTGATTACGCGATTCACGCAATCGATCCGGATTTATTAGTTGATTGGGATGCCATTGAATTAGTGGTTTGAATTTTTTATTTTTTTAATATATTTTTATTGAATTAAAAACTTATTTTTTTTATTTTTTTTTTAAAAAGCGTCTATCGAGTCAAGAAGTTCCATCGTGTCCAGTTTGCTTATACCAACCGGTAGCAGCCAAAATGACTCGTTGCGGTCATATCTACTGTTGGCCATGCATTTTGCATTATTTGGCATTGTCGGATAAAACTTGGCGAAAATGCCCCATTTGTTTCGAAGCTGTGCATAAAACCGATTTGAAAAGGTTGAAAAAAAATTGTTTTTTATGTGAATAAAATTTTTAATTAAATTTATTTACGTTTTTAGTGTCGTTGCACTTCGCAGTCACCAATACTCAATTGGTGAAGAAATAACATTACGACTCATGTACCGGGAGAAAGGCAGTGTATTTGCAATGGCTAAAGAAAAATGGGAAAATAAAAAAGGAAAATTACTCAGACTCGACGATGGTAAAATCAAATAATTTTTTTTTTAATTTTAAATATTTTAAAAAAATATTAAATTAATTATTTTAGCCGACGAAAACACGGTTTTCGCCAAACTCTTGACCGCATCGACCGACCAAGTACTGAAACAAGTGGTTAAACGAGAAAGACACGAATTGGAAGTCGCTTTATCAGATTCCCGTGACGATCCCGAAAGTTGTTTCATCGACTCAGCTTTGGAGTTGCTATCGAAACGCGAAGAAAGTTTAATAAACGGTCAAACCCTCGATGAAAACACACAACACGAGCCCGAAAACAAAACCGAAGAACCAAAACCATTAGAAAAACCTCCTTCAGTCGTTTACAAATGCGCTTTTTTGAACGAATTGAAAACCTCTGACGAATCGACTGGCGAAGACGTCCCATCGCCATTGGTCAAGGGTAATTTCAGTACCGAAAGGGTTTTGAGGGAACGTCAGGAGAGTGTTGGAAGTAGTTATGACGAAAGTGGTGCCACTGCTGATGATTTGGATATCGAAACGACCGATGAAAAATCGTTTAAAGATGCTTATTATTTTTACCAAGGTTTTTAATTTGATTTTATTTACATTTTATTTTCTTTTTAAAACGTTTTTTTTTTTATTTTAGCTTGCAATGGTCAGCATGTGTACATGCACGCTATGAACGCGCACATGCTGATTAAAGAATATGGAAGCTTGGAAAATTCACCTGATACTATTAAAGCGAAAATCGTTGAGAAGGAAGAAATTACCATGACCGAGGAATTACGTCGTCGATTACGTTATTTATCGCATTTGCCGTTATCGTGCGAATTCGAAGTTGTTGAATTGCAGTTACTTCCACCGACTGTGTCCAAGGGCACGTTGAAGGCCTTTGAAAGTAAAATTAGTTAATTGAATATTTATAAAATTAAATTAAATTAAATTTTGAGTGCAGGTGAAGTGGAGAAACGTTGCAAACGTAGAAATAAACGTGCACGTGATGAAAAACGAAGAGAACGTCACATCCAAGAAGAAGAAAAAAGAAAATTAGGAATGTGTAAGAAGTTAATTTACTAATTAAATCAATGACTTAAATTAATTTTTTAAAATTATTTTAAGACCCAAAAGCACGTTACAACCTCGAAAGTCGTCACCAGTTCCCAGAATACGTCCCGAAAATCAACGAATTCGTAACATTAAACCCCGATGTTCAACCTGAAAACCCCTTTGACCCCCAATTACTAAATTCACCCGACTCAACTTCACCAAGCACTTCTCTCGATGACGGAAATGTACCATCTTTTGCTCAGGTATTTTGAAAAAAAAATTTAAAAAAATTAAAATTCAAAAAAATTAAATTTGAATTTTTCAGATGCTGAGACAAGGCAAAGCAAAACCAGGAATTCCCACAACAAAACCTAACAAAGTTACCAATACAAAAGTCGATGACAGTGACACTGATTCTGAAAATCACGCCTTAGTCCCCGATTACCGTAACTCGTTCGGCGATGCGATCGAAGCCGCTTTACTCAAAGCCACAACAAGTGACAATTCGAGTCGAAAAAAGAAGAAAAAAGGAGGCAAACAACTTCTATTCACCACAAGCGTGTCTCGCAGCAAATAATTAAGTGAATAAAATTATTCCTTTAAATAATTTTTCGTTCCTTTGCAATATTTTTAGAATTTAAATTAGTTTTGTTGAATAAACTATAAAAAAAAATTTTTTTTGGGTTTTTAAAAATCAGAGACTGTTTAATAATGACATTTGAATTTTTCTCTTCCAATGCAATGATTTTAATAATAAATTTAAATAATAAGAAATAGTTTTTTGAAAGAAAAAAAAATTTTTTTTTTTATCAACTCGAATTTATAACTGTTTTAAGTAATTATAAGTTGTGTAATTAATGAATATTGTATTAATTTCAATAGTTATCACTTATTAATTAATTCATATAGAAAGAGCGAATAAAAAGCTTTTTTTTCTCTCCTTCAAATGCAATTTCAATATTAATATTTTGTATTTTAAGAAGCGCTAATTTGTTTCCCCTTCTCCACCTACAGTTTTATACATTGAAAATAGCCATTGGAAAGAAAAAATACATTTTACATCGCTAAAAATGTGGTCCCTTAAAACGTTGCATAAAAAGATATTACAAGCGGTTATTTAAAACAACTTTTATCACATTAAAAAACAACAATAAAATGGCACGAAATGGGGCGAGATAAACCTTTAAATATCCGTTTCCAAATGGATTTTACGCATAGTTTAATGTTGGCAATTGTTTTTTATTTTTAAAATTTCTAAACGGTCATCTTGCCTCATAATAAATATTCATTACGAACATTAAACGTAGATTAAGAATAAAATTGATAACAACTGCTTTGATATTATTAATAATAATTATCAAATAAAGTCAATTGTATCATTGAGATAGGCACGAGTTGTCTCTAATCGACTCATAAATACACTATAACTATAACAATTTATATTATTTACATCTACATCGATTTTTTTGGTCCCATAAGTTTTTATTTGGAGATTTGTAAAAGTCAAATTTGACTATTAATAGCTATTTATACAATATATTGCGATAAGGTACCTGAACTGGCGAAAAATCGAAAAAAATCATACACGACTATGATAAGGCGTAGAAAAAGTAAAATTCAATTATAAATATATACGATAATTGTGATATGGTTTGTGTGCTAATATTTAAAGGTGCATAACCCTAGAATTTGAAAATGATAAATCGAGAGATTTTGAAGAAGTTTGTGAAGATCAAACGTGCGCATTGCAATTGAGCACTGTTACCTCTAATCGAGCTTGTTTACTGTCTTCTATATTCGGATGGATCGCTTTGGATAATCGCTATATTTTTAAATATAAATCAATAAATATATAAAATTTTAATAAAATTCAATTTTTTACTTGTTTGAAACTCCCGGGTGTTTTGACGATATAATAAACGATGTATAATGGAATCCACATGAGCGATGACATAGTCATAACCCAACCTATTCCTATAGCCCAACTTGGGTAAATGTAATCTTCGATGGTTAAATCTTCGTAAAATATCATGGCCGTTATAAAAATAACCTTAAAAAATTATTAATTATTTTTTTAAAAAAATATTAAAGTTTTTTAAATTTAAATTTACTAAAATAAATAATGGACTGATATAATTCCATGTCCAAGTCCAAAAGCGATTAGGCCTAAACCCCAACATTCTTTCCACGTCATCCGAAAATCGTCTTGTTCCTTAAAAGTAAAAAAAAAAAAAGAAAAAAGTTTGAGTTTATTTCCCAAAGGTACAATTTAAGATTCATTTAGAAAAATAATTTACCATAGAGCCAGCAAACTGTCACAGCCTCGACGAATACCACGAATAGAATGGATATGGATGGACCATACGCATCGAGCAGTTGAAGAACGTAGTTACCTCCCTATGGAATAAGGAAAACGAAAAACTCGTCACGTACACGTTGTAATGCATGATTGCATGCACCGAAACGATGTATTAAAAGGGAACTCACGTATGTAGTTGTTGGTAATGCACAAAGGTATATAAAAAGAATTAAAGCGCCAACAAAAATTTCACGGTGTTTACCCAATGTAATTGGATATTCGTCGCACATTCCCGTTATCAATGCCTCCAATCCACCAAACTACAAATTAAATTTTTTTTTAAAATTTAATTTTGATAATAAAATTACTTTTTCTTACGGTGCTGTCGAGTCCAAGAGTGATTAACATGAAAAAAAAAGTTATCGACCAAAATACTGATCCGTCCATTGTAGCAATTGCTTCTGGATAGACTACAAAAACTAATCCCGGACCTAACAACGACGAAGAAAACAAGTTATTAAAGATGATAAAGGCTTTTGTTAAGGTATTAACCTTTGGCTGCGACTTCGGAGATGGGTTTGTTTTGCATTTTCGACATGTAACCGAGCACTGAAAAAATGACGAAACCAGCGAGAAAACTCGTAGCGCAATTTATTGTACTTGTTATAATTGCATCTCTAAATAAAAGAAAAGATTAAAGATTAAAAAATATTTTTCTCTATTTTCTTTTTCTCCTTTTGTTGAAAAAAGGATTTTTCTTCTGACAAGTTTTTGACATTAGGATATTGAAAAGCAAAAGCTTCAATAGCCAGAAGCAAGAAAATGCGAATAAAACTTATGGCCGCGACTTAGTGACTGCCAAAACGAAAACAACATTACGAAAAAAAAAATCCTTTTTACCAACATCTTAAAGCACTGATAATAATAGTAAAATAATAATTCAAAATCATTTTACCTGTAACAATTATTATGGAATTTATTGTAACTCGCGAGTGCCAACAAAGTGCCAAAACCAGGCCCGAGTGAGAAAAAAATTTGCGTAGCTGCATCGATCCAAACCTTAACGAATTAAAAATATTTCAAAAAATATATTAAAAATAAAATAACAAAATTCTCACCGCCGAATCGCCCAATCTTTCCCATTGCGGTTGCAAATAGTAAATGATGCCATCACCCGAGCCAGGTAACGTCAACCCGCGAATGAGCAAAATAAAAAGTACAATATAAGGTGCGATTGCCGTAATCCAAACAGCCTATAAAAACAATAAAAAATTCATAAGATAAAAACAATAATTTTTAATAATATTTTAGGGTTTGATTTTTTTGGGTCGCATTTTCTCGTTAGATCGAGTTGAAGTCCGTTTGGCGAACGGACGCCATATATCAAGAGTCTTATCTAAGTCCATGGAGGTCGCATTGCGGGTCATCACAGTCCATTATGCATTGATACTGGTGGTAGAAGAGAGATAAACTATCTCGAATACAATTGAAGAGGCCAAGGTAGACGTAATACATCAAAATTGAACAATATTTCCTATTTACTTTATTACTTACTTTGCCCGAACTTTTCACTCCTTTCCATAGCGAGAAATAAACGAGCAGAAAAACGGCGAAAAGACACAAAGCTAACGAAGATTTCACTGGTCCTAAATCATCGATACCTCCCGATTCGTGAATTTGCAACACACTTCGTCTAAATAATAACAATTTCCAAGTTTGAATCATTTTTTTAAAAAAAATTATTAATATTCATACTCAAAGTATTCTTGCGCGGGACTTGTTTTCGTCTCGTTCGCATCAGTTTCGTTCGCCGTTACGCTACGACATGCTTGCGTATTCCACGGGTTATTACAACTCGTCCATGGCAATTCGCTTCGAAACGAAGCGAATAGATAATAAACAGCCCAAGATATGACCGTGTTGTAGTACATTGCCATATATAAATCGATGATGCAAATGGCGTACCCCAAACCTAAGTTTAAAAAAATAATTATTTATTCGAGAGGTAAAAGTCAACAAAATCCGACATTTTAAGACTGACAGATTCGAAATTTGCTCTTGCAAAGACCTCGGAACGTTCGTTTAATTATCGACTGCACTCGAGGACGGGTCGCGGCCCAACGATGGCAATCAGAGCAACCGGCATTACACTCCATCGACTTTTTTGCTCGCCATCTTCAAAAACTCGAGACTTTAATTCGCAAACGACTTAACACTCGTCTAATACCTAGGATTACAGTTTATATATCGCAATGATTGCGGCATTTTGCGCAATTTTCATTCGCGGTAATGGGATGAGCGCATTTATTGCAGTTGCCATTTTTAGAGGTAAAACTGCAAGTGACACGCGCGCACCCTCCAACTTGGCTCTTGATGAAAGCGAAGTAAATCGAGGCACGCCTCAATCTCCATTCCACCAACACATCGTTGGTTAACGATTGTCTCATATATTTTTTTTCACCAAAAATTCATTGCGATTATTTTTTTAAAACTCAGATTTAAATGACAAACATTTAATCGAGTCTCGTGAGATTTGAATTTGCAATGATTTAATTGAACCATCATAATTCAATGTAATAAATTTGGTTTATTTATTTGGAAGAAATTTTTCAAGTGCCAAAGCGTAATAAAAATGGCATTAATTTACACTAAATGTGCGAACTGATCGAATAAGTGTCATCGTTACGATAAAACGTGCGCTCGTTTACACTAATTCAAAAGAAGACATATTTTGCTATTTTAAAACCTTTGAAAATGACTTGTCTGTTATTGACATGAAAGTAACAAAAGAAGTTTAAAAGAAAAAAATGGTATGATTTTAAAAATAAATGTTTTTATCGTTGAAATAAAGTTTTATGTTAAGTGAAATATGAATAATTCGTAACGGTTTTGCGAAGGATGGAAAAATGAGGAAAATGATAAGAAGAGCAACTGGTTGATAGGAAAAGCTGTCATAGCCATCATTTTATTTACGGCTTCTCATAAATGATAAAACCAGTGATCGATGGATGTTGATTGAGACACTGATTTCACTTGGCTCGGTATTTGGAAGTAAGAAAAAAAGGAAATAAATAAAAAAAAGAATTAATTAATTGAAAAAAAAAATTTTTTTTTGAATTTAGATTAAAAAAAAGAATTGGATAAAGAAAAGGAAATGAAATTTTTCACTTAGTTGAAGATTGTACGAAACATTAATCATTGATACCTTTCATCATTGGACAAATCTTATTCCAAACTGTCAAACAACCACTTCGATGGTATTGGCCGAGTGCTAATTCCAAGTAAAACAATGGTAAACCACCGAATATAAACATTAGTAAATAAGGTACGAGAAAAGCACCTGAAAATAGAAATAATTAAAAATTTGCAATTTTCTAATATTCAAAATTAACCTTAAAATTGCGAAAATTGCCATATTTTTTAGCTTGTAATTATTAGCTATATTAAGATATTTTTAATTATTTAATATGGTTTTTAACATTAAAACGCGATAATTACATAGTAAAAATAACTGAGAGAACACCTGTAACAGTTACACATGTTTTTCTCAGTATAAATATAAATTAATCTTAAAACGTTAATCGTTAATTTTTTAGAAAAACCAAAAATTGTTCAATATTTATATAAGTAATGCACTAAAAATTAAAATGAATTTTTAATGTTTTATTTACTACCTCGCTTTAACCATAACTTTCGTGCGCAGTCCTTCAAGTGCTATCACTTTTATACGATTAAAATTGTTATTTTTATACTCGCATAAGTTCAATGACTATTTAACATTTTCCCATTAATTTAAGAAAATGTATCCGACGACGATGTGTGTTTAAGGCTTAATATTTATAGGTTTAAATCTTGTTAATAGGATTTAACAGTCGATTGAACCTTAAAAGTATGTATTTCGATCTTTTCTTAAACCGGATTAAATTTAAACTTGCAAAACTTGCAGATTTTACAACTTCAAACGACTCAATCGAAGCGTGACTCAACTGCAAAACCACGGATCGCAATAAGTAAAAACCATTAACACGTTGAATAAAAACCGTATCCAATTTGAGTTAAATCAAGTGTAATTAACATTATTTCACTTTTCAGATTCTGTTTATTTTTAATCGTTTAATTAAAAGAAGCGAAAGAAAACTTTTAAGAAGATTGAAGGGGAATAACATGAAAATGATATCTCGGCTATTCCCGTGTGTATTTAACCTTGGCAAAATCACAGGAAAAATGCATCACTCGATCAAATATGATTTTTAAGCTTTTTCTTTAACATTTTAAATATTTTTTCCAGATACAATTGAATTATTTAAAAAGTTGATTTGAAAATAAGCCTTTTTCGTGTTAATTCAATTGAATGATGCGACTTAATCCGTTAGTGAGTGAAAAGAGATTAAATTTGAATTTCCCCAAACGAGTGCGGTCGCAGCCAATCAAAACACGGTTTGTAATGGCGATTTTTAAATGTCATTTATTTAATTACATTTTTTTTTTTTTTTTACATTTTTTTTATAGTTTATTTTGACTGAAGCCTTACTAACGATTCACGTCACACAGTTTTTTGAAGAAAAAGTCTACGCAAACAGATACCCTTCGAGAAAAAGTGAGAAAAAACATTCTAAATTATATTAAAATCACTAGAAAAAAAATTTTTTTAATTGGGAAAAGCAAAGTCAAAAGTAAATTCCCAATTCATGAATACGTAATTTAGCACTTTAAATAATTTAAATTGCATTTGTGTGTTTACAAAATTGCAATTTTAATGGATAAAAATCAATTAATTTGAAAAAGCTAAATTCACTTACCGCCACCGTTTTTATAACAAATGTATGGAAATCGCCAAACATTGCCTAAATCAACGGCAAATCCAATAACCGCTAAAAGAAACTCGATTTTCTTGCCCCAAGTCTCACGTCCATCGGATGTCGTTTCAATATTTTGCATCAGTTCAACTTTGAGGCTGTTGCCTTCGACTCTTGTTGTCACTGGCGACGACATTTTTTTTTTTTTTCACTTAACTTTTTTCACTTAATTTTTAAAAATTAAATAAATATATAAAAATATTAATCCGTTGTTGAATTGATTAATTTCAGGGAAAATGGAAATTAAATGGCACTGAAAAATCAACACCGACTTGAAGTATCATCGCGCGCACGTTTTTAGGTGTTGTTGGACAGAAGAGGTGCAACGGAACAACTGACTTGAACCCCCACAGACCCACAATCCATTGCGAGTCGCTGTTGATAGCGACGTGATGATTAAAGTTAGTTAACGATTTAATAACTTGGAATTTTTTTTTTTTAGGTTTTGATTTTAATTTGATTTCTATTACTTTTCTTATATTTTATTTTCAACTAATTAATTTTTTTTTTAAATTACAAATTGCTAGATGTTTTTAACCCTTTATTTCTGGTTGATGACTCGGTTAATTAACGATTTTATTTTTTATTTATAAAAAAATTATTTTTTGTTTTTTTTTTAAAAAAAATACTTATAAATACAAATTAAGTAAATATGAATTATTTTAAACAAATTTAAAAAATAATTAAAAATAATTTTTTTAATTTTTGTTTAGAATTAAATGATAATTTATGTAAATTTGACTTTTTATATTGATTTATTTATAACTGTTTGAAACTTCTTAAATCCCCCACTAGGGATCGGTAGAGATTTAGGATTAGTTTCATTTTCGATTTGATTTTTTTTTTATTCATAGGGAATGTGAATAAATTATGATAATTTTTTAATTTTGATTTAGTTGATTTAAAGAAAAAAATTTTTTTTCAAACATTAGTTGCAGAAAGTTGCGGTAAAAGATCGATTTTCGAATGTCGCTAACTGAGATGGGAGAAGTTAACTGATGCTGCTATGGTAACGGAGGCTTACTTCCGGGAGAATAGCAACCTGACGAATTGCATGTCCGTGAAGAGCGACAGACGAATGAGCCTTGAAAAAAAGTTTAAAGTCTACGAAAGAGTTTAAATTCTTTTTCTTCCATTTCGTCTTGTATTTGCACTCGATGAAATAAATCAATTTTCATTGCTCTTAAAATCTGATAAAATATTCTCCGGATTTTAAATTTTATTTACTTATCGCTTGAAAAATATATTGAATTAAGTATTTAATAATATTTAATTTAAATATTTTTTCAGATTTTGATAGTAATAAAAAAAATTAAGTTTGAGTAAGTTGTCGTTAGATGTCGCTAGATTAAAGGAATGACGTAATTTGTAAAATCCCACAATCCTTTAGGAAATCGATTTTTTTTAATGTTGTTTTTGTGACGGATGTTAAAATAGTTAAGTTATTTATCCTCGTTAAATTTAGTTTGTAAGAAATTGATGGTTATTAATGTCCGATTTTCCGAATGTCTGTTTCGTTGTGCGTATTTCGCTTAGAAATAGCTCATGATTACTCATCTTTAATCCAAATACATTACACAGGTAAAAAAAAATTTTAACCCATTCACCAAATGATTTTTTAATATCACTAATCTCTTTCCAGCACCCAAACTTGGTAATATGTCGGAAAAACAAGGCGCAGTTTCGACACAATTTAGTAAAATAACTCCAGATTTGGAGAAAATACACAAGGGACGAAGACACTTGCACGACATTACCATAGAAACGTTCACTCGCAATGGTATATCAATGAATTATTAATTTTATAAAATATATATTCGAACTAATTGACATTTAGATCCAGTTCAAGGCAATTCTGGTGATGGCAGTCGATCGTCGTCTAAAGAAGCATCGCCTATTCCTGATTTAAAGAATGAGAAAAAAAATAAATTTATTAATCAAGTCAATTTCTTCTCTGGAAATCCATTCGTGGAAGTCACTAAAGGCATTTTACATCTTTTTAAAGAAAAGTAAATTAAATTTAAAAATTAAAAATTTGCTTATCTTAATTAATTTTTTTATTTTAATTAAGTAAAATGACGTCATTGAATGATGACGTACCACGAAGCGAGATGCTTTGTATGTTATCAGTTCCAGCAGCTATGACCAGTCATGATTTATTACAATTTACAGCGCCTTGCAGGTAATTACAATAATTCGAAATGTTAAAATAATATTTAATTTGCTTTTTTTTTTAAAGTCCCGATGTCGAGCACATGAGAATTATTCGCGATTCAACACCAAATCAATATATGGTTTTAATCAAATTTAAATCTCAAGTAAAATTATTTTAATTGTTTTTAATGGGAATAATTAAAAATTTGATTTTTGTAGGAAGGTGCGGATGAATTTTATAAAGCTTTTAATGGAATACGATTTAATTCGATCGAACCTGAAGTTTGTCATTTAGTTTATGTGGCTAAAGTCGAAACAACTAAAGAAACTGAAGTAAAATAAATTTTAAATTTAATTTTTTTTAAAATACATTTTAATTTGTTTTTTTTTAAGATTGGTTGTTTACCTATGGAAGGCCACACTGAATTACCAACTTGTCCAGTGTGTTTGGAGCGAATGGACGAATCTGTCGATGGGATTCTAACTATTTTGTGTAATCATTCGTTTCATGGTAGTTGCCTATCAAAGTGGGGAGATACGAGGTAATCATTAATTATTTTTTTAAAATTAATTTAAGTATTTTAAAAAATTAAAATTTTATTGAGAATTTCGTATTTTTTAACCCGTAGTGACCTTAGTGATTTTTATTTTAAATTTTTTTTCTATTTAAACTTATCTCAGGGATTATGATGAACCTCTGTAGTAAGTTTGATAATTATCATTTCCCAATTATTATTTAAAATTGGTTTGAATTAGTTTTTAAGCTCGTTTGCATGGAAAATTTTAATTTGATTTTTGCTTTAATTAATTTAAATTAAATTAAAAAAAAAATTTTATTTTTATTTTTAGTTGTCCCGTATGTCGCTATTGCCAAACCCCAGAAGCAGTTGCTGATAACCGATGTTTTCAATGTCATTCTCAAGAAGTAAAAAATTTGATTTAAAAAAATAATTTTACAAAAATAATTTAATTTTGAATTTTTAAGAGTTTATGGATATGTCTTATATGCGGTCACGTCGGTTGTGGTAGATACGTCGAAGGACACGCTTACAAGTATTATTTTAACTATTAATTTTAATAATTAACACTAATTAATTAAAATTTGATGACAGCCATTTTCAGGAAACTCAACACACTTATGCCATGCAATTAGGAAATAATCGCGTTTGGGATTACGCTGGAGATAATTACGTTCATAGATTAGTTCAGAATAAAACCGATGGGAAATTGGTGGAATTAAACGAACGATCGATGGTTAGTAAAGTAATAATTCAATTTTTGATTTTTTTTTTTAATTTAATTTAATTTTTTTTTTATAATTTTATTTTTTTTTATGAGGTTGAACAAGACGAAAAAGTCGATTCGATACAACTCGAATACACGTATTTATTGACTAGTCAATTGGAATCTCAACGAGCGTATTTCGAAGAAAGGATTTCGAGGTTCGAGAAAGAGGCGCATATGCAAGTGGAAGAAATCAAAGAAAGGGCTCGTAATACGGTCGAAGAATGTAAGAATTTACAGGAAAAATTACAATCGGTAGCCCAAGAGAAATTAAACAACGATAAAAAGCTTCAACAAGTAAATTAAATTTAAATTTTTATTTTTCTAAAATTTAATTTTGTTTTCATCTTAGCTTTTGACGAAATTTACGAAAACAGCTAAGGAATTGAAAGAAGAGAAAGAAATGAATAATTGTTTAATGAAAAACCAACAAGAATGGCAAACCAAAGTCAAAGAACTCGAAAAGGAATTGTCACTCGTTCGCGATTCAAAAGACAAAGTAAATTAAAAAATTGAATTTTATTTCCAATTTAAAAAAATATTTTTTTAAAAGGAAATCGAAGAACTACGTGAACAATTACGAGATATTATGTTTCATTTAAATGCTCAACAGCAATTGCAACAATCGGCTCAAGTATCTCAAGACGATATCGAAGGAGGAACAATTTCGGTCGGAGCTGCCGCGACGCCATCTTCGTCTCACACATCGCATCGCCATCGTAAAAAGAAACAACGATAAATCTATATTTCAATGTATCATCATTTGTAAAAAAATAAATAAATTTTATGGCAATTTAAGTAGCTTTGTATAGAATATGTAAATAAAATCTGTTTGCTTTTAATCTTTAAAAAATCTTTATTACCCACGCCACCTACCAGCGCATAAAACCCAATGAACAGTCCTCTATTTGCGCATGCTTCAAATTGGAATTTCTAAAAGGTGGTTTGACTGGGTTTGACTTTTTTCATTGC
>JAQFZU010000173.1:0-41381 GCA_034696185.1 Henia vesuviana | reverse complement strand
CTTTGTTGAGCAGCAGGCCAATCCTCTATCAACACGGGTAGTGAAAGGCGACTACTGCCCTGGACAGTGAGAGACGCGTCCTCTTAGGTATCGATGATTACTGTTCTCGGGTATAAGAGGCTGCCACTTTGTATTTTCAGTTAACCCAGATTATATCATGCGATCGCATGACAATAACTAGAATTAACGAGCGAAAGAGATTTCTCTCGCTCACGAAGAGCTGTTTGACGACGAACCGGAAGTTGGTTCAATACGCCGCGTGAATCGTACGAGTGATATCTCGAGATGGTTAAAATAATGCAAAAGAAAAGACAGCCCTGTGTAAGTGATGGCCCATGCAAACCTAAAAAATTGTTGTTTGACATAACAGAGTGTGACCAATCAGTCACTAAAGGGCAACATGGATTCTGGTCAGGTGACCCCAGGGTGCGCCACTCACTACCTGAGGTGGCCGAACCTCAATAACGAGGACCGTTGTTAATCCCCCAGCCGAGTGATTGGACAGGGGAATAATCTTGTCTAAAAGAGAGAGAGATGAGCAGGGTTGCTCAGGTGGCCATGCAGTGATCATAAGGAGAGTTGTGCGGGGGCTGAGAAATACGTACGGCTACCCCATGTAGCCATTTAGTGTGTTAATATAATATGGCTTTGTATCGGTATCAGAAGATACCAATACGAGGCCGGCGAACTTTAGGAAACATTGGAAGCGTGGCGGTGATTGCGGGTGGTAGCTAATAATAAAGGCTCCGCAACCTATAAATCTTGCATTTGTCTCAATTAATTCATTTGCATCCGTGATACTGCTACCTGGAAACCGTATCCAAGCGGTGGCGGAACGGATGGTCACAAGAGCATAAACTATCGGGTGGAGATAAGGAGATAGGTGGAGATGGCTCTGGGCGAAGTGTGTATGGTACTTCATGTTGAACATCATAATGCCATAAATATGCTAAGTGGTTTGCCTACTTCAGTTGGACATAACTACAGATCTTACATTAAAATGCGCGCAGAAAATGATAATTGAGATTATGGAGTTAACTTGATTCTAGCGTCAGTACTATGGAGTTAGTCCAGTGGTCACGATTGACCCTTACTAGGTTTGCACACCGTGACTTGTAAATGGCATGGTTGGACCATCGACTCGCCGCTAGCCTGTTGTAGTGGGTTTGATGATGGGGGTGGGCGAATTATAGCCTGACGGAGGTTACTGGTTTTGCCAGCTGGTTGAAGGTGTACAGTGTTTCAAGAGTAATTTTATAAACCCTCGACCCTGAAGCTGTGTGAATGGCTAACATTAGCTGCACGACATGGAACTATTGGGGTTATGCATAGTTTAATGAGAATCCTACCCTCACAACTTTTTCTATTTTTTACTTTTCATTTCCAAAAATCTATTAATGCATTTAACTAAAGCATTTTACATTTTCAAAACCCTTCCTTAAAATGTTTATGGGCTAACAAACATAGTTGGTTGCGTGCTCTTTCAAAACGCCTTATTCTTATGGTACTTGTCTCACAGGCAATACCATGCCTTTGAAACAAAACCCATACAACACCGTGGAGGATGAACAGGATGAAAGTTTTGGCAATGAAAGGGTGCGTATGACAGATTGATGTAAATGTTTTCCTAGAAACCTTTGGGGTAGACATTATCCACCCCAAGTCTGACTTACAAGTAGTGAGAAAAATCAATTTTTGGAATTACGAAAAACGAATGCTACATACAGATAAACTGAAGGTTGAATTGGCAAAAGCTAAGGCCAAAGCCAAAACAGACAGGAATTTGCTCAACTTAGCACTCAGGCAAGCAAGTGGAAATAACAATACCAGCTACACACAACAACCACGTGATTGGGCAAAAGAGTAGTGGCCTTAAAATTTTCCGTATTTACAGGAACATCTGTCAATCAAGAAGCCAAGTGTTTGAACGATATTACAAGATTATTTGATGGCAAAGATTAGGATAAAGACATTTTGGCAAGGGGAGGTTTAGCTCTTCTATTCCAGGTTGAAGCATTGGAATGGCTAACACAATTCAAAAACTGAGAAGAATTCTCAAAAACATTTTGCGGTTGTTGGGTGTTATCCGATGATATGCTGTGCCAGAAAATTAAAGAAATAAAACAAGCACCTAAGTGAACAGCAAAACATACTCTCACCAAGTTAGACGAAGCTTGCAAACAAATGCAAGACACAGACTGGTAGGAAGAAAATCACAATTGTTATCTAAGGGCTAAACCCTGGAGTAGCATATTTTGATAAAAAATACACGCAATACAAATCTTACACATGGAACGAATTCCTCAAAAAATCCAAGCACTGAGATATGGTTGACATGTTGGGAAAAGAGGATATGAAGTTGTCACAAACGACTGCAACAGTGGCAACACCAACAACTTCCACTGCAACAACAATGTCAAATGTGCTGGCTGACCATTTTAAAGCCCCCATATTGGCAAATACTTTACATGTGGCAGCCAACACTGCCAAAAAGATTGCCCATATAAAGTCAAATGCGACAATTTACAGGCAACTTTAAAACGAATGCAAGACATGGCCACACATTGGCAGCTGACGTGGCTGATGCCATGACCTAGCCAATGAGTCAAAAACAAATGGAGTAGGAGGAGGAAACTCTAGAAGTTTAAGTGATAACGTGATAATTACACCTCCTGCTAAACAAAACTTTGGTGCTGTATTTCACCCAGTCCCAAGAGGTGGAGTACACTTGTTCAGAAATATTTAGCAAGACAACGTAACAGACTACGTATTGGTTCCAACCAGAACAAAGCTGCAGACCAATGTCGTTCATTACATTTGTAACGGGTTAGAAAGTCCCGTATCAGGTTTTAGAGTTGGCCGACCGGAAGTGGCATCAAAACGTCAGTAAATGGGATGGCAATAAGTTAATTCCTTTAAATAAAGGAATATTATTGCCTAGCAACCTGTTTATTATCGTTAGAGTTCTTGTTTCTCTTTGTTGCAATGTGTTATTAAATTTAGTAGATTAAGGTTAAGTTTAACCCTAATTTAAAGGAAAAACACATGTCTCCATTGTCCAAAATTGTCGATAAGTGAAAGAACTTCATTATCTTTGTGATTTGTAATTTTTGGTATATTTATTTTGTGCTTTATTATTTTTATTGTATTAATCGATAATTATTAATGAAATGTTTTTGAAGTTTATTTGAAATAATTTCCTCGATTATTATTAATTGTTAAATGGCTCGTTTCAAGTATGTGAATTGATTTGAGTGCATTAAGCGCGCATTACATTATTGTTTGATTAATTGTAACTTTGTATTAATTTAATGATTAGAAAGTAATGTAATACGTGTGACCATCCATTCTGTCACTGCTTGGATACGGATTCCAGGCAGCTGTATCGCAGATGGTGCACGTGAATAATTTGGGACGCTCCCAACGTCTTTTAAGGTTCGCCGGCCTTGTATCGGTATCTGTGATACCGATACGAGGTCTATGATATGACGATATCATAAACACTATGCACACTAAACACTAGACATTATGCACACTAAATGGCTACTTGGGGTAGCCGTACGTACTTTCTGTTGTCTATCTCGGTTTGGCAGTGGTAAGAACACGACACAAGAATTGGAGAATGAAAACAGAACAGTAGAAGACTTTATTCCTGTCAGTCAGCCTGACAGCTGATCGAGTGTGAACTGTCAAGTTGATGTCATGACAGCATCACAACAACCTCATAACCGTCAAACTTAACATATATGGTAGGCCTGTAGGGCCATACACATAATACAATTATGTCAGCTGAAATGCTGAACACTCAAACACCAACACTTTCAACTCGCGCACAACATTCCCCATGCCCACCGCGTGGCCACCTGAGCAATCTCGCTCATCACCATCTTCTTATCTTTTTCCTGTCTTTTCCCTGTCCAATCTTTACCCTGTCCGATCTCTTTTTTGCTATTTTTTGTTTTTCTCTATCTTTTCCCTGTCCGATCTCTCAGATGGGGAAACAACAACTGCCCCTTTACTTAGGGTTGTGCCACCTCAGGTGGTGCAATGGATGTGCCCCAGGGTCACCTGACCGGGACCCATGCTGCCCTCTAGTGACATCTGGTCACATTTTCCCTGTCTTCGATCTTCCAGGGGGAGAGCGGCATACTACGGCAGCATGGATGGGCATGTGGAGAGGAGAGCGAAAACGACTTCCCCAGGCACAAAAACAAGGAACTAACGTGGCAAACACAGAGGAAACCGTGGGCGAAGCTAGAGTGGCTCTAAACTTTTTTTTTTTAAATATTTACAATGAAAAGGGAAAATAACAAAAAGTTTAAAACACAAAAAAAATAAGAGACAAAATTTTGACATAGAATTTCTAGTTTGAAAAATTATATAAAAACTATTGATAAATACTAAAAATGAAACAAAATGCCGAATCTTGGGACTCTGTGAAACCTAAAAAAAAAAGAAAGGTGGGTGGATGAGGGAATCAATTTTTCCCCTCGTCCGTGGGTGTTGTCGCTTCTTTTGCCAACTTAGGAATGGATTCCTGGGCCATTGGAAGGACACCGGACACCGTGGCAAGGATGTTGGACTCTTCCGTGACCATGGGAGTGAAGTCCTGTGGTCTGAGGAGGCCAGCTTCTAGATTTAGGGAGTTAGATGGGTTGGGGAGACGAGGACCTTCTCCTGCACCCAAATGAATTTCCGATTCTCTCAGCGCCTGTACTCGAGCGCTGAAATTGCCTTCAGGTACTGGCAGCAGGGGAGGGGCAACGAAGTGAACCCTGGTGGGCAAAGACCACTCGGGTGCGGTTTGTTATGGGAGGTGGGAGGGGGGGATGGGCCAGTCGCCATCATGTCCTGGCCGGACATCGGCCAAAGAACTCCAGCTGAAGTTTGACTGGGTGATTCTATGTCGCCTGGTCGGTAGTCCGTCCTCGTCTCATTGGATTGGCAAGTTGTCGGCGACTGCCTTAAGAAGTAATAACCTCTTGAGCCAGTTGTCGGCTTCGCGACCCACGAGCCTGTTGACGGCAAGAATCAGCTTCTGTGCCCGCTTCATCCGACGACCAGCGCTCATACCATCTGCTTTCCTCGTGAGCAGAGCTCTCGTACCATCTCTTCGAAGACGGCGGCACGATCGCTGGTCGCTTGCGATGCTGCCCACAGCTGACTCAATGCCGCCCAGACAGCGATCTTGGCCCTCCATGAGATTACTGCGCTGGGACTCATGGTGATCGTCCTTGGCGCAACACACGCCAAGGCCGATTTGGATAACAGTGGGCAGTCGATGTGCTCATCCCACGCGACCTCAGAAGGTATCAGCGGGACTAAGTCCCACCGGAAGTCGTTCCATGCCTCTTGGCACAGGCGTGCTTCTTCTTGAAACCGCGTGAGCAATTCACCACCAACGATGGAAATGTAATGATTGTTGTTGTCCTGAGCATCCAGATGGAGATCGGCGAGCGCCGCTTTCTTGATCTCTATTTGTGTTGCCCAAGACGTTTGTGGTTGGTCATTGTCGGTTGAGGGTTTGGGTCGAGGGTCGGTCAACAGTGACATCAACGGGGGGATAATTGCTGATGGTGCCTTGGTGACTTGAGGTGCAGTTGTTGTGGTTGATGGGGCGGTGCTGGTTGGAGTAACGGTCGATTGGGCCTCGGTTGACGAATCGACTAACAAGGAGGTACTATGGATCTCCCCCTTCAGATTTGCATAATTTTAAAGAAATAAACCGATTAATACTTAACTAAAACAATGCCCAAATTTTAGGACGCACTTTGAATAAAAAAAATTAATATTGTTACCTTTATAACCTAATAATGCACTTTTTCCCATAGGAAAAAAGTTTGATTTTTTTCTGTGGAAAGTGCATTATTAGGCTATAAAAATAACAATATTAATTTTTTTTACTCAAAGTGTGTCCTAAGATTTGGGCATATTTTTAGTTAAGTATTAATTGATTTATTTCTTTAAAATTATGCAAATATCTGGGGAGGAGGTCCATAGTACCTCCTTGTAAGGCTTTCCTCACTCGTTTTTTTTCCAGCTTCGCCTTGTCTTGCACGATCTTACGCGCTCTGTTCACCAGGGCATCACTAGTCAAGTGGAGGTGGTTTTGCTTCGCTATCTCCATGTTTCGCTCGGTCGGGGTGTAGAAGAAATCGGGGATTCTTTGGACTGGGGTCGTTGGGCAAGCAGGTTTTGTTCCAGCCATGGGGGTAGGGGGTGGGAGGAATCGGGAGTTGAAACGGTTGTAGTTGAAGAAGTAGGTGTGGCAGACGAGGGAGGGGTAGGAGTAGGAGTAGGTAAAGGCAGAGTGGAAAAACCGGGGGGGGGGACGGAAGCGACAGCTCTAGTGTAAGTGAGAGGAGTAGAAGAATTGGTAGTGGAGATAGCAAATAGAAGAAGGGGCAAGAGTAGGAGTAGTAGATGTGGTGGTAGTGGGCTTGGAGCCAGATACCTAAGGGGTGGCGGCGGCAGATTTAGGGACCGAGGTTGGAGTAGGGGAACCTTAAACTGTGGGGCCACCGAAGTCAAGGGCTGAGGTTCAGGAACCTCAGTTGGGGCAGTTGATGCGGCCTCTGGTCTTATGGGCTTGGGGGAAGAACAGAACAGCTGCAGCCTTTTCTCGGCCTGCTGACGAGTCAGAGGCGGAGGATTGACCGCAGGCCATCGGAAACCCAGTTGGTTCAGCTGCCGCACCCGAGTCTCCATTGCAGGGAACAAGTGGTACTGCGAGCACCACGCGGCATTCCCATGATGAGCACTTGGTGCTGCGACGTGTCGTTGTGCTGCTGGGGATGTTGGTAGGACAATAGGTATCCAGCCACATCCTAGGCACGCGCCACATTGAAACCCGTTGCCGGACAACAGCAGGATGTATCCAAGGCCTACGCACATAGCACAAAGTACCATTTGCGCATCCTCCAATGCACCCTGCCGCTCCTCTTTCTTCTTATCCTCCTTTTTTTGTTGCTATAAAAATAAATAAAAAAAATTAAGTATTTCTAGCACCGCAAAATTATTTCAATAAGTATCGAGTACTAGAAAAGGCGTACTTAATATTCGAAGAAAGAACAGTGTAGAAAAGGTAAGAAAGCAGCAATAAATAATTTCACTGGTCGAAAAATTGATCAGTAAGGAGTTGGTTATTAACAGGGACATATAATTAGTAAAATTGGATTTAATTTCTGTTGAAATTTGCGAGAAACCACAATTTCAAGGGATATTTACCAGTGGGGTTAGATAGCGCCATCTATTGATAGCGTAATCGTTACGGGAAAATGAAGAACGAAGTTTAAAACTTCAGTTTTGTTATTTTAACATGGCTAAAAAATTTCGGGAAAATCAGGGCAATGAAGAACAGATTTATTTGTAATAAACATGTTTTTTATTTTTCCTAATTTACGTGGTCGATTTCTTAATCTAATGTCAAGAATTTTATGTATTACTAGGCCTATTGGAAAAAATTCCGACAAACTTTAGTAATAAATTCGTGAATTTCCTGGTATAATTTTTTATTAAAAAATTGGTATTTTTATTTCGGGAAATACTGGGGAATGAAAATAGAGAAAGGGAAGATTTATTGTTGGAAGTGTGTTTGCCACGATTGCCGTACCGACTAAGCGCTTTTACTGGTGACGGGACGAGAACGTCCCAACACGGCATGCACTTGGTCGATTTGTTGCAGCACACATTTCGATTAGTAGTCTGACTGTTACTTAGATAAAAACCAGGCAGAATCTTTCTAGTATTTTTAGATGAATATTTTTGGTATTTTCCTAGACTAACTTAACTCTCGGAAATTAAAAAAATAGGGTAGTTGGTTAAGTGATGACAGTATTTGATGTCGTATTGCTTGACCAGCGTTTGAAGATTATGGAAATACCTCAGAGATCTAATCTCTGGGGTGGTTTTTGTTTTTTTGAACATGTGAGTGGGGTCCTTGTGTGTGAACATCACCTGTCGTGTCTGTTAGTGCATCAGGTTGAATAACAGGCTGCGTTGGGCCTACACCCGATGAGATTGTGGAATCATTAGGTGGTAAATGGTCCGTATTCTTACCATTATTCATGTTTTTAGGATTATCTGTGGGCTGAGTGGTAGGTGGCCACTCGGCTGAAGACAAATCAGCGTAGTAACGTTTCAGTTGTGAAACATTGACAGTTTTCCTGTTTGTCAAAGTGATGGGTTTAGCTATGACGTTCACGCCATTTTCCTTGACTTCAACAACAGTATAGGAACCGTCAAAACGATCTTCTAGTGAGGTGCAATAGTTTACACCTGCTTTTGACAGTGGGTGTGTTTTTAATAAAACTAAGTCATCCACAATAAATGACTCGTCACGATGATGTTGATCAAAATAAGTTTTCTGTTTTGATTTTGCTGATTTTTTGTGAACTAACGCATTCTTCAACAAAATTCCTATACGTCTGACCAGCATTTGGACGCTATCGTATGGCCTTTCTGGGTCAAAAGGTGAATCAAATGACCCTTATCGACTATCCCAGAGCGGTCGTAATTTTTAAAAAAATGTTAGCATCGCTGGTGAGTAACCATGGATGTTCGATGGAGCTGATTGCAACGCAAAATTAATTTCTTCTAATTTGGTATCCCAAGTCGAGTGCTCAAAAGTGAAAATCTGGAGCATTATTTTTATATAGCGATTTATTCTCTTCGTGTAATTTGTTTGAGGATGATAAGGAGTTGTTCTAAGTGGTGTTACTCCAGCAACAGCACAGAATTTTCCATACAATTCGGAGACAAATTGTTTACCTAAATCACTTACGATAAACAAAGGTGCACTAAACTTATTGAAAAATCTTTTGACGACAGGCAAGATGGATTCCATCTTAGCAGATCTTAATGCAGCAATTTCGACCCATGCAGTGGCATAGTCGACAATTACGAGGATGAGTCGATTGCGATTAGAAGTCATGGTTCGGGCCCATTAAATCGATCCCAATTCTTTCGAATCTACCTATCTTAGGAGAAATAGGAGACAGTAATCCAGTGGGTTTACGTTGAATTGGTTTGCATTTTTGGCATCAATCACAAGTTTTAACGTAATTAGTAACATAAGCTGTCATTTTAGGCCAGTAATATGCTCTCTTGACTTGTTCTAACGTTACTTTGACTCCCCCATGTTTTGATGATGGGTGATCGTGACATTGTTGTAGGCAACACTTGCGTAACGTTAGCGGGACTACTATTTGTTGTCATGAGTATTAATAAACCAGTCAGAACGATATGGGGCATATTTCATCAATACACCATTGCGTCCAACCAGAAAATTGTTTGTTTTCCTTGTAGAGGGGATATAATTGCGATATGTCGATGATTGATGCATCATCGGCTTGCAACCAGTAAATAATCTTGACTAGATTTACATCTTTGCGTTGTTTAATACAGATGTTATCAATAGATAAAGGTGAATCCCCCTTGTCTTCTACACCAATAGCACATGCACGAGTTAGAGCTTCATCCTCAGCGCTAATTTCCAGTGGGTCCGAGTCGTCGTTCTCCCAATTGCGCAAAAGAGAGTCAGCAACTTGATTTTTCGAATTTTTACAATAGACTATCGTGAAGTTCTCTTGTTGTAGAAACATAGCCCACCTGGCAAGTCGACCAGACAGATTTTCAGCTGTCATTAGCCATTTAAGCGCCACTTGATCAGTTTCCACTCTGTAGTGAGAATATTCAACATATTGTTTGAACTTTTTAGCAGCCCAGACAACCATTAAACATTCTAATTCTGATGCACTGTACCGAGCCTCAGCTGCACGCAGTGTTCTACGAGCATATGCTACTGGGCGAGGTATGTTTTCACCTGGCAGCTGTTGCATAAGGACTGCTCCCAGACCACAAGCACTTGCTTCAGTGTGACTGATAAAAGGGAGATCATAATTGGGCAATAGGAACACGACCTGTTGCGATAGTTGTCGTTTAACGTGCTGAAATGCCTGATTACATTCTGCAGTCTAGATTCTTGGGGCATCTTTTCGAATTAATTCAAATAATGGCCCACAATTTTTATGAAAATCCCGTATTAAAGGAGCATAATAACCTACGAGACCAATAAATCGTTGTAAGGACTTAACATTTTTAGGGGTTGGAAACTCCTCTACTGCTATTACCTTGTCTGGATTCAGGCTGTAGCCATCATTCGATAAAATAAAACCGAGAAACTTGATTCTATCTTGGCAGACAAATGATTTTGAGGGACTGACAGTTAAACCATGTTTTAACAATTTTTGGAAGATATCTTCCAAATGTTTTAGATGTTCCTTAAAACTATCACTGAAGACGATGACATCATCTAAATATGCCATAGCCCACTTGTATTTGGTGTCCCCTAAAACACTATCCATCAATCTCTGGAACACTGAAGGTGCATTGCAGAGACCACACAGCATTCTAGTGAACTGGAAAGTTCCTTGTCTATCAGACTCCCTGAGTTTGATCTGATAATAACCCTTAGTGAGGTCAAAAGTTGAGAAGACTTTCTTCTCCCCTAGGCATGCTAATATCATTGTGATCTCGGGCATGTGATACACATCCTTGGTTGTGACATTATTTAATGCATGGTAGTTGATGCAAATGTGGTAAGTCCCTCCCTTTTTTGCTACGATAAGAGGTGGATTGTTATATGGTGATTTGCATCGTTCCACCCATTTAGTTCTTTCCAAGGCAGACACGAGATCACGTAAGATTTTAGCCTTGGCTGGGTTTACGGGTCTATCACTACAGCAAATAGGTTTAGTATTCATAGTTGGTATAGAGTGTTTCGCTGTCGGATGACACCCAGCCGTTGCGCTAAAGAGATGTTGATATTTACGCAGCATGCCTTGTAAACGTCGAATTTTATCTGTTCCATACTTACACTTCGAAAGCAGGCCACCTATGATGTCAGTAGAGGATTTCTCCTCCTCCTTAGTCATAAACATCCTGTCCCAACATGTAATTATAGCTTCTGCAAGCTCTTCAGAAGTAGGATCACGGTCGAAAGAGAACGTTTCAGCTGGAAAATCAATATGGAACCATTTCTGTTTAGGGAATGAAACCACAATGCTATTTCTTTCCATCCAATCGCATCCAAGCAATTAGTATGAAGAGGGAGATGGCACAACGTGAAATGTTACCACCTCCTCACCTGTTGACCATTTAAGGCAGAGCTTAACTATTCCAATTGATTTGAGGACTCTGTCCCCAGTCGAAACAGTTAATGGATTTTCTGTTTTTTTCATCAGATGAAGAAAAGCATGTTTTTTTAAGAAATGCGCCACTGACAAAAGGCATTGTTGCACCGAAGTTTATTAAACCTTTAATTAAACCTTTGCCATTAATTTTGAACTTAACAAACGGCATTAGTTGCGGTCTCATGCAAGTTGGAACCAACACATAGTCTGTTACTAATTCTTGCTGAAAATTACAGAACGGCTGTATTCCTCCCATTGGAGATGGGTGAAAACAGTGTCCAATTTCCATTCAGCAAGAGAAGGCACGAGTAATGATGCATTACTTACATTTCCTGAGATTCCTCCCCCTGCGCTTTTTGAATTATTCAAAATGGTGACCACTTCAGATTCTTCAGAGTAAAGAAGAAGAGCAGCTTCTTGCAATCTTTTAATCATTTCTTTAAGTGCATCACACTTCACATTGTATGGGCAATCTTTTTGAAAGTGTGGCCCACAGCACGTAAAGCATCCACTCGATCTAGGCATTTTCAAGTGATTGCCTAAAATGTTTGATTTTGATGTTGGCACAGTGGTTATAACCTTTTAGGAGCTGTAACTGCCCCTACCATGGGGATTGTCAATTGAGATCTGGTAGTCATCTTGATCGAGGGCTTTTTCCTTCTATCACGGAGCATAGCCGATGTATCCCAGTATTCTGAAGCAAATAAAAATTTCTCCCAGGTGTGTGAGCAAGATTCCGTAAATTTTCTTGCAAAGTGTGCTTTTTCACCCCAAGCATATGGTTGAGCCGTGCAACCTGTGTTGCCGACCAAGCCTATGTTGCGAAGGGCAAGGTTAAGCAAGTGCCTATCTTGCCTGGCTTCGTTTTTCAATTCTGCCAGTGGTCTTTTTAATTTGTTGACTTTAATGCGTAAATCATGATTCTCAGTTAACCAAAAATTAAGTTTTGTCACTAATTGCAAGTCAGCTTTCGGCTGAGTCATGTCAATGCCAGTGAGCTGGAGGACAATTTTGATGACCAATGCGGGAATTGCATTAGTCATATCATCTTCCGACTCTTCACCCTCATCGCCATCGACATGGTCATTATCATTGACCTGCTCATCAGTGCGTTCTAGGTCCTCTAGTATGGGCTTTTGCTTTTCTTCCTCCGATTGTTTATTCAATTGTGCCGGCATATTAAAGTTTGCACATCGCGTAAAGTGTGGGAAAGTTGTGGTGAAAGTTGTTTGTTTGAAATTAGCTGGCAATGCCAATCAGTTTCAGAGATACTAGACAAGTGGTGTGACCAACTCCAATGCAGTATGCAGAGTGAAGTGAAAATTCTCTTCCCTTTTCTGATAAGATCCGTGATAAAGATTAGTAAAAACATGTGTTTTTCACTCTTTTCTTTTGTTTGAAAAGAAAAGAATAAAATGGTCAGAACAAAGAAAAAGTTAATTTTCCCAGTTCATAAAAAAATGATAATAATAAATTTATAAATATATAAAAATATTTTTATTGCATACAAATTAGAAAAATTACATTTCTCGGATAATGTACATTTTACTCAACTTTTATTGTTACAAAAAATCATAAAACCAATAATAAATTATTGACTCTAGATTCTTGTTTTTGTCAATCGTTATTTTTTCATTTGGCAATAGGCCTAGAAATCACATGGTAATAAATTACCATTTAATTTCGAGGGTATGACACAAAAAAAAGAACAAATGTATTAAAAAAAATAAGGACAATACACAAAACAAAACAAACACAGAAAACATAAAAAAGAAGAAATCGCATTTTTGTGGAAGAAATCGCATTTTTCCCTGTACAAATTCAGCTTGAACAATTGACCTGTCAATCATTCTTTCACACCAGAGAGTGTCTAGCCAAAACATTTTGATGTGACAACCGCAACATGTTGAAATGCCTTCACCTTACTATTCCCGTATTCGCTCGATGGGCATAGGGCAAGGATCCAACCACGCACGCGGCACGCAAAAACATTTCGCACTAGACCATGGTCCCCGCACTATGAGAGCCATGAGGGAGTATGGTAGATCACGATCGGTCAAGCACAGAAAGGAAGGGTGCGGGAACAATCATGGCTGTTAGCCCGTAAACTACACCAAAGCTATTTTAAAACAGTCACTTTTGCCCTTGACCATTCTCGAATGTCCCAGCATAGCCACGTAAGAGCCCTTACAAGGTGAAAATTGGAAATGATACATAAAGTATTTTTGGTAGGAATGGGAAAGAAAAAATGAGAACGAATTAACTGTACACTCTAAGAAATATTTGTCTCATACAACACACCTCTCGTCTCATACGACACACCTTTTGAATTTCCATTGTCTTTTTACACCTTTTTAGGTGTAAAATATCTCAATATACCCTGTTACACCCCTCATTTCTTAGAGTGTAGACACTAAAAGGATTTTGTAAAGAAGAATGGAAAATAGATAAAGTTGTAGGGGTAGGATTGTCTATAACTGTGGCTTATCCCAACAGTTTCTTGCGAGAACCTGTTTAGGTAAAGATAGCCATTCCCATGGCCTCAGGGTTGGGTTTGTCGCATTTTATGCAGTTTCTGTACACCTTTGACAGTCAGACTCCAGATTGCTCACCCCTGCCAATCCACTCACTACGATAGACAAATGGCAGACCGACTGTCGTCAATCGCAGCCACTCAGTTAACACGATGTGCAAATCGGTAAAGGGTCGTCCGTAACCACCTAGCTAACATCCATAGTCTTCGGCGCTGGAACCGAGTTAACTCTATAATCTCAGTTATCACAGACTGCACGTGTTGTAACGTAGGTCTCGTAATTACATCAGAATACAGTAGGCAAACCGTTCATCAAATTTGTAGCTTTGTGTGGCCGGTAGGGAGTACCGTACACACCTTGCCTGCAAGTATTCCTATCGCCCAGGCAATGGTTCAAGTCACGTTTCACTCGTAACAACGGGCTACGTCAATGCCATACACCATTGATGCAAATCAGTTAATCAGCATCAACCATACACCATGCTAGGCCTGCATGGGCCATCCGCTTACGCTCTGTCAGGGCTGTCTTTCCTCCAGCCGGTTACCCGATAAGGAGACATTCCTCCTACCCATGCATGCGTAAACCAAAAGAAAAAAAATTTTTCTCCTTGCATGCGGTCCTGAGTTCAAATTTCGGCCAGGCCCCCAATTGTAACCATCTGTTCCGCCGCCGCTGGGATACAGATTCCAGGCAGCAGTATCGCAGATGGGGCACGTGAATAATTTGAGACGGACGCGAGATTTATGGGTTGCCGAGCTTTTATTATCGGTCGCAACCCGCAATCACCATCACGCTCCCAACGACTTTTAAGGTTCGCCGGCCTCGTACCGGTATCTATGATACCAATACGAGGTCTGAATATCAAATACACACTAAATGGCTACGTCGGGTAGCCCTACGTGCCTCTCATCCCCCTGCACAACGTTCCCCTAACCACCGCATGGCCAACTGAGCAACTCCTTTCATCTCTTTCTCTAAGGCCAGATATTCCCCTGTTTGATCGCTCGGATGGGGGATTAACAACTGTTTTCTAATCGGGGTTGTGCCACCTCAGGTGGTGCAATTGACGCGCTTTGGGATCACCTGACCGGGATCCATGCTGCCCTGTAGTGACTGATTGGTCACATACTTATATCGCCACCCTCAGCCTATCAACCCAAAAAGACACCAATCTTACAGCAGCAGCTTGTGACTTTCTTACACAGTTTTAACAGGAGGCAAGGGTGTGCAAAGAAGCCTGTGTATCCCAAAGTAATAATGAGATCCATGTTGATAACAAATAAAAACAAATTTATTTCAGTAAAGTAGCATCAACATGTCTGCCATTGAATGTCCCAAAACAAGCAAGTGAAGAAGAAGGCTCTTCAGCCAATCAGGGTAGGTTCCTCCAATGACACACATTCCTCAGTCAGTTATATGTAATGAACCAAAAGTTCATCACCCTGACTGTGACATTAATATTTAATACAAAATAACTGATATTAATACATAATAATAAATGAGTACAAAACAAATAAAACGTAATTGCTAATAATGGTTCATCCCCTGAAGGAAAATATGTGCAACGATGGTTGCAAAGTGGTATGGCGCCTTATACACACAATGACAATGAAGACACGATTTAATACGATTGACAACCATTAAATATGATAAATAGCAATAATTGAACAATATGCAAATGATATGTTAATTTTGTCCAATTAATTCTGTTAACGATTACTACACCAGGTGGCTTTGACGTGATTGCGGTCGTCAATCCTGTCTCAGCCATCTGAGTACTAAACTATGTGAAATATCACTTTAAATCTAACTTGAGACCTTTGGACATGAATAAGTAATTAACTGATTTGCGTAAAGTCTTTTTACATAAACGAACACTTAGTAAATACCAACCACCAATCAATCGATATATAATGACGAATTAATTATTGCTCATTTCGTAGAAACTTCGTAAAGAGCTCTCAATGATAACTTGTATCACTTGTGACATTAAAGGCGAGTTTAACCTTTATATTAGTGATTGATAAATCGATGATTGGATAGATGCAAATGAAACTAATAATAAAACGATTATTATAAATACGAATACAATTTAAATACTAAACAGCAATAATTAACAAACAATGGTTATAAGTGAATGATTGAAATTGACCCTTAATAAAATACATAACGATGATTACGAGCAACGGGAAGACATTGGTGGCACGACCTATATTTTACAATAATAAAGGCTCGGCAATCCATAAATCATGTGTCCGTCTAATCATTTCATCATGCACCATACATAAAGTCGTGGTTTGGAAACCGTGTCTAGACGACGAAGGAGCAGATGGTCACAATATATTGCTATCAACGGTCACATGCTAGGGCCAGGCTGCACTTTTGGTATTTCCACGTCAGGCTTATTTCTAATCAGTGCCAAATACGTAATCAATGTGACATAGTCAAACATACGATCATTTTATGAGAACAAACAGATAAAAGCATAAGGGGGTTTTCCTTTCTCTGCACTGGTTTTCTATAGCCAGTTAATCCTTTCTAATATGCGAGGATTGACCTAACTTAACCAATTGAGATAGCCAAAGTCCAGGGTCCGGATACCGTAGACAAAAATTACGTAAACTGTTGTAGTTTTATAATATGTTAGTAGATGTCGCTGTTTGATTGTTATCACATTTATAATTTATTCATGTACTCATATTTTACATATCAGTGATTTTGTGTTAATCGCTTTTTAATAAATAATTTAGTCGTAACCTTAACCTCGCCTGCGTATGATCACTCAAACAGAAAAATACAAGAACAGAACATGGTGTCAGAAGTGGTGGATTTTATTGAGCAGTTACAACTGAACATTTCTACAATTGTGTTGGAGTTGTGATAAGTACAATTTGATTAATACTGATTGAAATTAATGATTCGTTTTGTTGTTTGAGGATTGGGCATTATGAAAAAATTAGCCTCGCCCGAACACATGATTTGGACTGGCAACGTTGCGGTCGCATGGATGAAGTGGAAACAGCGCTTTGAATTATTCATGCATGCTACGGAAGCTGATTCGAAAAGCGAAGATATTAAAGTAGCGATATTGCTACATATTGCAGGCGAAACTGCCTTGGAAATATATAATACGTTTTCGTTCACCACGCCAGCGGAATCAAAGATATTGAAGTCGGTTTTGCAACAGTTCGACTCATATTGCGCTTCTCGAGACACGGAAGTAATTGAGAGGTTCAAATTTAGGCAACGAAGACAGATACAAGGGGAGTTGGTCGACACCTTTATTACAGATTTAAAAGGTATAGCGAATAGATGTAACTTCGGGACCCAAGAGGAGTCATTAATTCGTGACGGAATTATTTTTGGCGTATTGGACGTAAGGCTTCAGGAACGGTTATTGTGGGAGAGCAATCTCACACTTAAGAAAGCCATTGAATTATGTCATGCGTGCAGAACAGACTACGAAGCAGCTGCTAGCTATAAACGCAAAATCAGATTCAACGGTACCCGTGGAAATTGACATGATTCGCAGGAAGAAGTTTACCAAAAGATTTGCGAAGACTAGTCCAAGTGGTAATTCGATCAACTCATCCAATTGTGGGAGATGCGGATCACAGCACCCTATTCGTCAATGCCCAGCATTCGTGTAATTCGTGTAAAAAGTGCGGACATTACTCGAAAATGTGTAAGATAAAAACCAATAAGGCTGATTCCGTGGAGTTGAAGCAGGTTGAATGTCTTGACACTGAGGTTGAATCCGAATTTTTTTTTCATGGGAGAAATAACCAGTCATGGGCCCACGAAGCTATGGTATGCCAACATTCTTATAAATCAGGTATCTATCAAATTTAAGCTTGATACTGGGGCCAAAGCATGTGTAATGGCGCTGCATGATTATAAGCGACTGCAAACCATGCCTCCATTAACAAAGATAAATAGTAAGCTTTGTACATTTGGAAACCACATTATTCTGTCATTGGGAAAATGTCACGTGAAGATGGCATGCGGTGATGTTGAAGCGTTTACTGATTTATTTATCGTCAAGGAAAAGGTGACTCCTGTTTTGAGCTGCGACATGTGCGATCGTTTAGGTTTGGTGAAGCGTATCGACAGCATCACCAACGAAGGCAAACAGAGCAGGAATTCTGAACCGTCTCAAGCGATTCCAGAGAAAATTAGGACAGATGAAACGTTAAAAAATTATCTTGACTGTTTTCGAGGTCTTGGAAGGACTACTCGCCGATATCACATCAAATTGAAGGATGGTGTCACGCCTGTTGTTCATGCTAGGCGATTGGTGCCAGTTTCTATACGCGATCGCATGAAGCAGAAACTGGACGAAATAGTTACATTAGGGGTTATTAGGAAATCACGCATCAACGAACCTACTGAGTGGGTAAACAGCATTACTGCAGTTGAGAAGGAAGACGGATCACTGCGTCTCTGCATTGATGCACCCGAATTAAATAAGGCCATGCTCTGCGAGCATCATCACATACCTACCCTGGATGAAATCACTATGCATTTCAGCGGTATGACCGTGTTCACGACCCTTGACGAGATCTACGGGTACTGGCACATTACATTGGACGATGAAAGTGCGAAGCGTTGTACGTTCAACAGACCTTGGGGCAGATATTGCTTCTTGCTGTTACCTTTTGGTATCGCCCTCGCCGTTGAGGTATTTCAACGTTGGAACGAAGATAACTTCGGACACATTAACGGCATCAAAAATATCTCTGACGACATGATTATCGCGTCCAGGGATAAGGATGAACACAGCAGAACATTGGAGCTAGTGATGTTGGCTGCAAGATTAAACAACGTGAAATTTAACACTAGGAAAATCCAACTAAGGGAAAATCAAGTGAAATATATGGGACATATCATTACTCAAGATGGAGTAAAACCCGATATTGAAAAGGTTAAAGCAATCAACGAAATGCCAAATCCAGTGAACCAACAGGAAGTTCACTGTATTGTTGGATTCATCAATTATCTCGCGCCATTTATTCCGAATAGTGCCACGATTTTGGAACCTTTGTGACAATTGTTGTGCAAAGACTTCGAGTGGTCATGGGGCAAAGAACAAGAAACTGCAATTCGTGCAATCAGAGATATATTAGCGACGCAGCCAGTGTTGGGATTTTTTAATGCGAAGAAAGAGATCGTGGTGCAGGCAGACGCATCTCAACACGGCTTGGGTGCAGTTCTTCTACAGGAGGGTCATCCTATAATCTACGCAGCCAGAACGATGACGGTTACTGAAAAGCGATACGCCCAGATTGAAAAGGAACTTCTGGCATTACAATTCGCTTGCGCAAGATTTCATAAATATATATATGGCTTCTCGTTTGTCGCTCACACGGACCATAAACCGCTCCTTGGAATTTTGAAGAAAGGTATAGACAAATTATCACCCAGGCTACAGCGTCTTCGATTAAAATTGCAACACATTCGACATACAATATGTTCCAGGCAAAGAATTGAATATTCCAGATACCTTGTCACGAGTTGTGAAAACGAGTACTAGCGAGATTGATCCTGATCAGCTGATAAGCGGAAAAAAAATTGAACTCGCGATTCATTCGATGGCCAAGGCACTGCATATGTCGGATATGAAGAGGGACCAATACAAAGCTGCATCCAGTGAAGATTTAACAATACAACAGCTTATACAATATTTGAAGCATGGTTGGCCATCAGAAAGAAAGAAATTATGCCATAACACGGCCAAATTTTGGCATATGAAGAATGATCTTTATATTGCCAATGAACTGGTATTTTTTGATGGTCGACTGCTGATTCCTGAATCTATGAAGAAGGAAATTCTTTTTCGACTTCATGAGGGACATATCGGTTTGGTTAAAATGTTGAAGAAAGCTCAACGATCAATCTTTTGGTACGGGATGTTGAACGACATACGACGACTTACCGAAGCGTGCTCAGTGTGCTTGAGAAATTCAACCAATCAAAGGAAAGAAGGACTTATTTCACACGATATTCCGCACCTACCCTGGTCGAAACTGGGAGTCGACTTTATGGATTTTAACGATCAAACGTATTTAGTTATTGTTGATTACTATTCCAAGTATCTCGAGGTGATAAGAACAGTTGGGAAGTCGGCGACCATGGCAATCGCTGCACTGAAGACTACTTTCGCAAGGCACGGTATCCCGTTGAATTGGTTGCAGACAACATGCCATTTAATTCGGCCGAAATGATACAGTTTGCGGCAGATTGGGAGTTTCAGCTAACATTTTCAAGCTCAAGATATCCTCAATCAAACGGCCAGGTTAAGAAGACGGTGGGCATAATAAAGATGTTATGGAAGAAGGCATTGAAGAATGGTGGTGACCCATATTTGGCGTTGATGGAGTATCGTAACACACCACTATCTTTCACAGACTTTTCACCGGTCGAAGCTTTAATGTCTAGGAGATTGCGGACAAGATTGCCTCTGACTAATAGACAGTTGAAGCCAAAGATTCCAACTCATATAAATAAACAAATTCGAAAAAATCAACAGACTCAAGCCGCGTTCTACAATCGTGGCGCGAGGAGGATACCGCCTTTGGAAAAGGGAGATTATGTGGTATTCAATTGTCGCGGAATACAGAGACAAGCTAGAGTAATAGCCACACACAGCGCACCGCGATCATACTTGGTATCCACAGACAATGGTCGTAATTGGAGACGTAATAGGAGACATTTGAAATGGATTCCGAAACCATCCGATACGTTGAACGACCAGCAATGGGTTTGGGACGCGGATGATGAGCCTACCGCGAGCATTACACATCATGTTACGGGTCGAGCAGCACAATCGACACGACCTGGTGCTGCGAGAGATAATATACCACGCGTACGAATGCCACAGTATACCACTCGAAGCGGCAGAGCTGTTATAACACCTGCAAGATTTCAATGTTGATTTTATTGATTTAATTTGAGATTCTACAAACGTATCATTAATTAACCTATTAAAATGGGGAAGATGTTGTAGTTTTATAATATGTTAGTAGATGTCGCTGTTTGATTGTTATCACATTTATAATTTATTCATGTACTCATATTTTACATATCAGTGATTTTGTGTTAATCGCTTTTTAATAAATAATTCAGTCGTAACCTTAATCTCGCCTGCGTATGATCACTCAAACATAAAAATACAAGAACAGAACATAAACTCAGTAGTAAAAAGCAGAATTTATACGCCACTAAAAACAAACAAACCGAGGGTCAAATTCCAATTGACCTGAGATCACATCAGATGAGTGATATCAAGAATTATGCTTTAACATATTAAATTATCATATAAAAGATCAATGTCTATAAAAACAATACAAATTTTATTTATTTACATCAATAGCAAATTTGATAGAATTTGTCATAAAAATTTCTAGAGATTTCCCGCTATTACCATATTTTTGTTGAATTCAATATCTGTTAGCCAAATCACAAGAGAATTAAATTTTTTTAGAAACAATAACTGACAAAAGCAGCAGAAAATCTTATATTCATGGCTCGCATTAACTCCAAATCGATCACAGATGCCTCTATAGCTTTCTTATTGACTCAGTATCCAATGCATTATATGGTGCAAAAGATGCGCTGAAAAATCTATGCTTGCAATTGTAATTAACAATTTGCAAAACAAAATTTTGCTTAATTCCTTCAGCCAATTATATGATAATTGTCTCGTTATTTGACTTTGGCTTGAAGAAAGAAAGACCTACTTTCATTACTACCTCCTGCTTCTGTTGCTACTAATTGTATATTTTTTGTACTGTTTATTTTATTTTATATTCCATAAAGTTAAAAATTAATTTTTTTAATAAATAACAACTTGAAAATTTTATATACAAAACAAGTATATGCAAGCATATCAATCAAACTGGTGTCAAACTTATCCCGACTTCATGAGATAAATTATGTATTTCGTCTAAAAGCTTTTTATCTTTTAACTCGTGCTAAAAACGTATTAGCATTATATAAGATATATACATGATTATTAAATAACATACTTTGCAACAAAATCTGTACGCTTGCTCAACTTCATCCTCTCTACCAGTTTTCAAAGCAACTAATGTTAAATATCCCCATACTTCCGGATCTGTGTTATCTAAGATATTGGCTTCTGAAAATGCCTCTTCAGCTTCAATGTAATCTTCAAGCTAATTAACAAAGTTTGTTTAAAAATTTGATTATTATAAGAAAATAAAAAATATTACAAAATAACAAGCTTTTCCAACTCCTATCCAACTTAAACATGAAGGGGAATATTTACAAGTTAGCAAGAAATTCTTTTTAGCTCTATCGTACTGAAAATACAATAGAAAATTAAGTAATTTTATATTGTTAACATAAATTGCACTAACGTCTTTAGAATCCAGACCCAGCAAGCCTAATTTGTAATAAATTATATGTAAATCCAAAGGTGGTTTCTGAATTGTCAAAGCACGAATGTAATTTTGCTTTGCTTTATTTTTATTTCCCAATGCAAATTGAATGTGGCCAGACAATGACCAAACGTCAGCATTCTGAGTAAAGATGAAATTAATTAAATGTTATTTATTATACCCTTTTTTTTTAAAAATAAATTTATCACAATGTTATCACGTTCTAGAGCATCTCTGATAGCGATTTCAGCTAAATTGTAATCGCCCTCTTGATACCTCAACTTTGCTAGAAATAAGTGATAATTTCCGTGTGGTGTACATTGATAAGCAGTTAAATCTTGAGCTAAAGCTCGTTGCGCATACTATGTAAATTACATTATGTTATAATCTCTAGATTTATAAGTTGATATTTTTTTATTATTACCAATGTTGCGTTGCAGTTAAAAAGAAAAGGTAAACTCGATAGAAATATACTCGATTCGTCGCTAACTAGTTGATCATCTGCAATGTAATATTTTTAACGTATAATAGTTAAATATTAAAAGCTAGACTAGTAGGCTAATAGAACACTTAATAATTTTCGTATTTTATAGTCAATTAGAGATGATTTGGACTCTCTAAATTTGATTAAAATCCAAATCAAAATATTGCAGTTACAATGGTATAAATAATGCTAAAGAATTTCACTATTTCAATATTCCAAATACATTGCAGTTTGTATTAAGTCAAGTACTGGACCAATGAGGTCAACTAAAATTGTTTCAAAACACTCCCTCCACATTGTAGTTGTATGCTATTGACTCCGAAATAATTTTAAACCTACCGCCAATCATTATACTTAATGATGACTCGGTTGGACCCAGTGCCTTTCCAAGAATTTTGCCACTAATTAAGTCCAAAGCGTCTTTGTAGCAACAGTCAGCGCCAATACTATTCCCAATGCCATGATAATACAAACCTAAAATTAATCGACTGGATTAAGAACAAAACAGTCAGTTCCAAGTGACAACAACTGACCTAGAATCGTATGTGCCAATGCCGAACTTGGTTTAGTATTAACTGCGTGTTGAAGAAATATTTCCGTTTGATCTGAACGACCACAAATATCACAAACCATTCCATAGAGTAACAATCTAAAAGAACAATTTTAAAAATTATCATTTAATAAATATGGTTAATTACCCTCGAAAATGATCATTGTCTAAACTCAATGCGTGACGAAAACATTCGGCAGCCTAAGAAATTGAAAATATTTAATTTACGATTTCCCCAATTTATTTATTAACAAACTTTTTCTTGATTTCCAACACCTAAACAGTAAATTCCGTAATCAACCCAAACAGCTGAATCCAAAGTAAATCTTTGTATTCTCTAAAATTTAAAAAATAATTGTCATATTGTAGAAGCGAAGCGTTAGAATACTTACATGTTGATTATACTTTTCAGCTAAATCGTATCTACCAATTGCAAATGCGTCTGCTGCATGAGTTTTCAATTCCTGCAAACCGCTAACTTGATCGGGTACTGCCACCGGATCCGTTATAGCAAAATATTTATTTAGACTTTTGTGCATTTCTTCGATGAGATACACGTACAAAGTACTTAAAAATTCCTGTTAATAATATGTACAGTATGTTTTCATTTTACTTTAAACGGATTTGAATATAGATTTACTTCGAATTCTTGGGCAGAATCGAAATTTGAACGTCTTAAGAATTTGTCCCTCACAATCTTTACAACGTGGTATTTAAGCTGCTCCTTACAAGCAAAATATTTCCCATTTTTCTTCAATTCGTGCATAAATTTCGTTTTTCTAATTAGTGAAACAACATTAATCAAATTTATCGATTACCTTTTTTATATTACCTATAATCTTGCGTAGTTAAACGATCCTTGGTCTGCGAACCCCCTGCATCTTTGATAAGTAAAGTTTTATAATCTTCTAATAACAACGCTGCAGTGTTGCAAACTTGAGTTCCAAATTCGTCAACAGCTTTTTGCGCTGAATCCACTTTGAGAAATGTTAAATTTCGATTCGGAATTAATTCTGAAACCCTTAAAATGCGATAAAAATTAATTAAAATTAACAATTCGTATACAAAGCATTCACTTTAATCTTATTTCCTCCGGTAGTCGCTGCTGCACCAATGGATGAAGAAGCGAAATTGTTAACGTAATGTAAGTATGTTTTCCTTCAAATGCAACTGCTTCTTCAGAATAAATGCCTTCGATTAATCCTGGGCTTTCAAGAGATGGGGAAGTTTCCTAAAGCAAATGGTATTCGAAATAAATTGCCAACACTTGCAATGTTTATATGCATTACGGTCTTTTGTTTGTCTGTGATATCCTCTCTCCCAAGTGATCGTTTCTGCAAAATTGATGCTATAAATGCTGAACCCTGTCTACTTGGTGTGCCATGAACAAAAATAGAAGTCTTGTTTGTCTAGTAAATTATTAAAACAAACGTAAATAAACTGTTTTTGAACGTCTACAAAATACAAACTTTGGCTTTCATTTCAACTAAAGACAATGGATGCAGTTGATATGCACCATGAATGGTTGTTGCTAAAATAAAAAATTTATACTCTTTTAATTCATGTATTTAAAATTAATCACGATATAATTATACTTCCGGGGAATAAAATCGGAGTTAAATTTACGTAAGCCACAGCATTATAACCCATTTCTTTCTTCTTCGAGCCTGTAGTAATACGAGCAAATTCTAATGGTAAATATTTGTATTGTCGAATTTTCTGTATAAGCCTAAAGAATTAAAATTCATTATATTGAAATTTTTAACAGCTCGCAATTAGAAAATTACTTCAAATTCGCTGTAGGAGAAATCAATGATCTGAATTCTGTATTCCAAATAATTCGTTCCTTGAAATTAGTTTCTAAATTATGTCTAAATTCTCTATCCTAAATTAATAAAAAAATTAAAAACAAATAAATTAAAAAAGAAAACAAATTTAGAAAAATAACATTTTCATCTTGAAAATCTCCATTATCATCTTCAATAGTTCCTGTTTGAATACAACTAAAAAATTATTTCATAGATTGTTATAAATAAGTATTGAGTTTGTTCCACATTACCTATCAGCGATGTAAAGTGCCTTTCCAGTAGCTGCAGCATTTGCAGTATACCATTTCTTTTCCTCGTGAGCATTATGGGATTTTGAATTGCGCACTAATATTCCAAAACGAAACACAATTTCTTCTTCAGCCTATAAAATAAACGATTATAAATTTACATTTTTGTAAATGTTTTTACAAAACCTCTTCCAATAGCGGCAACGAACAGCCAGCAATGAATAAGTCATCAGGTTTATTATTTACAATCAATTCGTCAGGTATGGAATAGCATGATTCCAATGTTAATTGAATTATATTGCACTGTCTAAGAAGTTCTTGACCTAACAATCCATTAGTAAAGCTTATTTTTAGTTCAATATCAGGCTGAAATATAAATATAGTTGTTTTATTTCAATTTTAATAAATTCTCTTGTTCAAACTTGGATAGGGGGTTCCACTTTGGGTGCTTCAAAAAATTCCATAACGTATCTTTGAGTAATCATAAATTCTTGACCTAAAAATTTAAAATTCAATAAATTGTTTGCTTTGACATTTATAATGCGAGACAATATGAGATTACTTAATTTTTGGCTGGATATATCAAACGACTACCTTCAAAGACTTGAGATTTTAATACAATATGCCTATATAAATGTATTTAAATGTTGACAAAAAATCAAAAGCACAAGTCTTATCACTTTTTTTAAACTAAATATTTATCAAATTCAGATGCATCAAAATATAGTTCATTTAACAAAAAGTTTGTAAAGACAATTAACCAAATGTTTAGTAGGTTATGCCTTTGCAAGAATAACTTCATAAATTCAATTTCGATTTGATTCTTTAGTTTATCAATGTGTATCAGTTTTCAGTTCTGGAATTGAAAATGTCATTACAACTGATTCTAAGATTCAAATGTTGTAATAAAGCAGAAAATATAAAATAATGTTTTTTGACCGAATATTTTTTAAAGTTTAGAAAGATATTTTGTTTTGATGGGAATTCCCCTCTTCGACCAACAATTTTTTCTAAATTTAATTTTTGAAATTTTTTAATTTAAAGTGTTACAATTTTTAAAATCTCATTACTTCCTATTTCATTGCCAAGTTTTTTTCATCTGATACTTTATTTTATTATTAATTAAGTTTTAAAATATAAATAATATGGACTTAGCAAAAACTTGGTACCAAGATTACTAAGTTTTTGGAAACTTCATCTTTTAAATTTAAACTTTATATAATAAAAATAATAAACCAATTAAGTTTTCTTAAAAGTTGGTTAGCATCTTTGGTACCAATAAGTCTCTAATAATTAAACCTATCATCATCATCATCAGTTTTATCATTAATAATATCTTTCTCTTGTAAGATCTAGAATATATATATATATTTTTATATATTTATAATATCGTGTCAGTTTAGACACGTGTTTTATAGTTTTCCTCTCAAGACTAGGAAGGGAAAGGGAATGCACATTTCAAGCACTTAGTGACACTAATGCATTTTCAGTGTCTGATGCTATTAAGCGTGGCTCATACTTTTCATTTTGAGATTGCACTCCATCTGTGAAGTCATTGAAGTAGATTATGTACCGCAAAATGCCGGCAATTATTGATGACAACTGCGTTTTAATTTATAGTAATTGGTTTTTACATATTTGTTTTCTAATTCATTCATTGATTTTTTGCCCTGTAAAACATACTAAAGATTAAAAACGATATGTTGTCATAATAATTATTGTCAAAAATCAAACTAAATGATATTACTTGAAGTGAGCAGTAAGTGTCTTCATGAGCGATACAATTATCAAAATAAATTTACTTTAACTTTGTGAAATAAAGTTAAATTTTTACATATCTAAATTTGATGAATATTTAATTTACGTGGTGTTAAAAAACACACGCTTTTGCCTTTTCCTTACAACTATTTGGATCAGCTAACAACTATTTGAAATGTTTATTAGTAGGTGTTTGAGAAGAGCAGCCAGAAATTAAGTGATCTTATATTTCTATATTTCTATTTCTATATATAACTACTTAATAAAATTGGCAGCAAATCCACAGAACAAAAACAAAGAGGAACAGTATCTTTCGGTTTCTTAGAAATACCAGCACTCTCTGTAACTGTCACTAAGAAAAAGTTTGAGCTAATTTCTTGCTTTATTTAAGCTGCAATAATTCCTTACGTAGCAAAGGTTTGCAAATAAAGTCGTCAATCTTATAATAGTCTCCAACAAAAGCTTGCAACTTAAATGTAAGATTATATTGGAATGTGTTGTCTTCTTTTAGATCGCAATGATCCGATCCTGCCAAAATATTGTCTCCTGTTTCTACAGTAACAAAACTAATGAAGGGTTCGTTTCTCTGGCCTTTCTACGATGTTAAATATTCGATCGATTACAAAGATACTAAATTTTGAGATCTAACAAAATTTCTTACCATTATCTTTGCCTCCGTAATTAATATTACAATTTCTACAAGTTCTGTGAAGTCTAGAGTTTCAGGGTTGGGTGACTCGTCCATCTTTCTTAGTTTAGTATTGAATTATTCAATAAAACTATTTATTTACATTGTTGCTATGGTGATCATCAATCGAATAACTTAACGTAAATGAAATCTGGTTATACATTTATAGAGTTTTATAATATCTTTGTATCGAAGAACAAATGCATAAAGTATTCAAAAATAATTAAAAAGAATGTTATTTTGATTGTAATCCAGTACTGCTCACATTTTGATATGGGACTTCTGTTTTGAGTATTTGTCACTAGGTAATGCTTTATTACAATGATACATTTTTTCCAATATTAGTCCTGGTTATGGCTAATTTATCACTCCAACAACCTTTGTATCAAGTAGAAAATTTTCATTGATTTTTATAGATAACTTCAATAGTCGGTTATATAGATTATTAAACGAAAATTCTATACTTTTCTAAAGAAAATTTGTATAAAAATAAATAAGACATGTCACTAGAATTACATAGAAATCTTTATAAAATTATATCATATCTACGGAATTATATAAAAATATTTTTAATTTATTTAAACTATTATACAAAGTATTATAAAAAGTATAGCATTCTCTAAATCTCTATATGTTATCATACTTTTCCAGAGAAGTGCGAAGGGCACTTTAGACCTCCCTCCTCCCCTTCTTCCCTCTGTTTTTTTACACCTCAGACAGTAGACAATCTGTGCTACAATGGCGATCACCCAGTGTTGAGTTATCGCGCCTAACACTGCTGGGGAGGGGACGTATGGTGATCCACCATTGCACCTGGCAACCCGAAGTCATGAGTCATCATGTGACCTCCTTATTTGAACTTTCTTTTGGGTGTGTGTCATCACAACCTTTGACTTTATTTTTTTTCTTTTTATTTGTTTTTTTACTTTTGGCCAATGACCCCGGAAGGAGAGACAAAAAAAGCTCCACTCCCTGTGAGAGTTATGCCAATAACCACATGTAAATGCAAAAGAATTTATTCCGAGTCTAACAACACTGCATTGATGAGAACACCTACAGAATCCGATCCAATAATTGATTTACAGTAAAACTTTTTAAAGCCAGTCTCCAAGATCTTCTGTTCCAAGATCTTCTTGATTGAGACAGACGCCAACTAGGCATAGGAAATCGCAGCAGCTTGAGTACAATGAGCGGTAAACTATTGGTCACATTCGACCCCTGCCTTAACTTGAGCTATCACGACACGGTATCCGCTCTTGGACGGGAAGGGGGATACTTCTTGGCAAGAAATTAGGGCACTTTGCGACCACGAAATTTGGACGACAGACGAATCCAGTTCTCTAATGTAACTATCGGACAGATTGCTGGATTTGCCGGAAACCGTCTAAGAACCGACTTTCCGAGAAGACGACTGTTTGATGACATTCTTTATAATCAGGGTTGCACCCAAAGTGTTGAAGACGCAGCTGGCAACGTCAAACAATCGCAATGACTGGCACCTAGCCGCTGACATTATGGCTTGTAAGAGAATGGTCTTGCGTTGATACACCTTCCATGCTGTACGCAGATTCCAGCAAGATGAGTCAATACTTCATCTACATTCCAAACCTCTGTAAACTTAGGAGTGGGCAGAAGAGCAAGAAAAGTGCCTTTTATCAAACGCTTTAGCATTTTGTTTTGAGCAGAAAAGATTTTCAATTTAGTAAGGGTAACGACTGCCACCTGTGCGGACAGCAAAGCACTGTAGTTAAAACATTTAATATGTAAGTCAACTAAGAACTTGCAAAGATTCGTAAACGCCGGGTTTAGGGCGTTTACGATGAGAAACAGTGAAAACAGTGAAAACCATCCATTTCTTGGCGTAGGTCTTGTATTGCTTGATATTCAAAGTCTTCCAAGCAAAAATAAATCTACGACCGCCGGAGAGAAACCTTGCTTTAGTTTTTGCTCCCTAACATATTGTAGCCAGTTAAACTGAGGGACAAGAGCCTGTGTTTCTTGCCCGGGTTCTGTAGGAAGACAGCAACTTGCTGCCTCCCAGATATCAGCATCGACTGAAGATGAGGCCACCAACATTGAGATTTCCAAGTCGGCGCTATTATAATAACCGTCTTCACCCTGTTGTGTTGTATCTTTTGCAAACACCTAGGGAACAAACAGACAGGCAAAAAAAGATAAATTTCCCTGAAAACATCCCACGGGTGCTAAAAGGCATCAACAGCAATCGCTTCAAGATTGGATAGCCAAGGATAGCAAACGCCAAACGACACAAACACTATTCTCCATCATTGTGGGAAGTGAGAATTCCTGTCTGCTTTAAAATTCTGGGCGCTAGGTATGTAGACAGCCAATTAGCCACGCACCTTTGGCTAAAATAAATTCCCAAGTTTCTTTAATTTGTATAGAAATAGCCATTTTTATATTACCCTGCCTATTTACCCCTAACACCACCATAGAATTGTCGGCCATGAGCCTCACATGGCAGGGACCCTTGCTCTTTAAGAAAGATTTAAGGGCAAATTTGACCATAGAATCTCCTTCAGATTAATATGGAGGAGCAATTTGTCAGCGGACCAATCCCCACCTGAGTCTACCCGTTCGCAGTGCGCACTCCAACCTACGTTCGATGCTTCCAAAAAAATAATCAAATTAGGGTTAGAAATCTAGAGGGACCTTGAAGTGCGATGAATGTTAGACAACCACCAATCCAAGAATTTTCTCAACATACCCGTAAAAACCCAAAAGGAATAAAAATTTTCTTTTGCATCTGACAATGCATAGACCTTAGCCATTTTCAAAGTGTCGTGCCTTGGGGTCGGATGACTTTATTAAACAAATATGTATAAATAAAATACCAAGCGATTTATTCACGTGGTGTGGTTAGCGAAATGATAGACAACGAGAATAATGGCAAAAAGAATAATGCTGGAATTTATTCAAAGTATAAAAAAATTACACTGATTTAACCGGCGGAGGGCCTTACAAAAAGTATATTAATACGAAAACTTAACTAAATGGTACGTGGTCTTTGTTGACTATATGGTTGGCTGAAAGGTCACGGATTCTCGGTGGCACACGCCGGTGCTGATGCAAGACGATGTGCAATGAAGGCTGACACGGCAGTTTGCGGCTGTGTCTCTAGGGTGGACCTCGGTGAATTTCAACTGGCGGTCGACGGTCTTCGGTCTTCTGTCACTCCAATGGGCTCAATATGGCATGCTGCTGGCTTTTCGGTGAGGGTCGTGAAGACAATGTCTGGTTGCTATAAGCTGGATATTTGGTGAGGAACTGATTCCATATTTCCTACCATCCGGTTAACTGGGTTTAAGTAACCTGGGGCGTCTAGTGGACAAGACGAGGTAGTCAGTTGATCCGAGGGATGGGATTGGTTTCTTGCAAATTAGTGAATGACGTCACGAACTTGCGTTTTGCATGAGTAGCAAGGGTTAGTCCTAATCCCTTACGGAATGCGGATAGCTAAGTAAATTTAGGAAGTGGGTCACTGTTTACTTCCAAATTACTACAAATTCCAAGTACTTCCAAACTTACTTCCAAATTATACTAAGTTATGTATTAGTGATTTATGGAAATAGGCAAATTAATTTGCTTAGTCCCTTTGAGATCACGACAAAAGGCTTAATATATAGTGAGGCCTTGTCACACCCAGTCCTGAGACCTTCCAGTTTACCGATTACAGTGGCAAGCTCCCGAATTAAAAGATGGGACAAACGTAAAAATCAATTCTATAATTTTGCTACTTTTTTTCTTAGTGGGACGTGCTAACATGCTACGAAAACCCATCTTAAAACCTAAGTATTCAATCACCTGGCTCGGATTCAGAGCTGACTTCTTCCGGTTTACCCAGAAACCCAAACTTGAAAGGGCAAAGACCGTGTCGTATGCCGCCACACAAACCCGACCCTCGGAGCATACAAAACCCAAAGTTTCGTCCAAATAATTCAAATTAGAATATCCTTTTTTCCTGCGAGAACTAAAGGCTGCTTTCAATATCTTTGTAAAAATAAGAGAACTCAAGGATAAACTCAAAAACATTTATGATAACATCATGCAAATCCTACCAGCGAGTATCACAATTGATCAAGTAGAAGTTTGGTTTCAGGTTTAATTAGTGAAAAAACCTACCAAATGGATTCCATTTTGAAATGGACCACTGACAGGGAGTTGTAAAAAAACTTCAAATTTAATATAAACCTAGCAGAACCATCAGGTTTCGGAACGGAACCAAAAGGATTCAAAACTTGGTCAAAGCGCTCGTCCACCTCCAAAACCACTGCCGACTCTAAAAACAAAGAAATACAAGACAGAAGACGCTAACTGCATTTCATCTAACGGGCCCATTGTCGGTCAAGGAGAAAAAAGAGACAAGGGGTTTAAAACAAAAGTCCAATGAACACCACAAATCTGATCGAGAATTCAACAATCGCTGATGATGGATTCCCAAATTTGCAGGCAATTCAGCTAATTGCCTGCCTTAATTTCTAACCAGTGGGGTTTGAGAGTTATACCTCTATCGGTTTTGGCACTTCTTGCTTCTTCCAACTCTTAAAAAAAACTGGAAAGAATTTCTGGAATTGGGAGACCGATCATATGGTTTCTGCCGCGGTCGGTGTGCTTGAGAACATTGCAAAGCGGTAACGGAATCCACAGCTTGGGCTATTTAGCTTTTTGGAAAAAATCCATCGTTGTCTTCTCGATCTCTGCCAACTGCTTGGCTGATCCAATGAGTTTCTCTGGAAACAGAAACTATCCGTGGACGACTATGGCACGTGTCATCGCCTGAAAACGTTGAGCCAGAAGCGGAGCCAAGTCTGTTAGCCGTTTCGAGCTGACCTGGAAATTCGTCATGGCAGACACCTTGAGCAGATCCTGACACAGGTCAAACTGAGCCAAAAACTCCTCTTTAAGCAGTTGCGGAATCAAGTTCTTTTTGACAGAACAAAGCCGCGGATAAAGGGATCAAAATGCTACCACCGATACTAAGGCACAAAAGCACAGAAGTTTGTAGTGCTTGTGATTTTAAGTCCTTCTTTTGGGCCGCTCTGTTCATTTTTGACTAAACGGGCGTTTGGATGAGGGATATTTAAAGATGACAAAAACTTTGCCTTCAGAATCTTCCACTCCTCTTGGAAATTCACCTTTTCCAGTGCCAAAACCATCATGTTTGCAACTGAGCCCTTCACAGCTGGACCTTTATCCGGTTTGGGAGGCTGATCCAACATACACAATTTCATGGGATCCAGCAGAAATCCTCCTCATTTTCATTCTCCAAGCTGAGAAATTCCTGACGCACCTCCTCAAAGGTGTGCTATGTATTATCCACTCCAGGTAGGTCTACTGGGGAATCACGTGCAGGTTGTTGTTTGTTTACTACAAACAAAAGAATTTGCATAAGCAAGGCAGTTAGGTAATTTGCATGAATGCTATTTTAGAAAGCCATTTCGAAAAAATTTACGATTTTTTTAAACAATTTTCTCATGACAAAGCTCAAGCGAATTGTTTAGCTCAACTTAACTACAGCGGCATTCGCCGCACGTGCACGAAGATGTACATAACATACGATAAATCAAAGGCAAGCGTAACGCGATATCTCGTTTAAACTCGTGCAAAGAAAACTTACCAATATTAAGCATAATTCGCTGAGCCTTTTTTGACCCCAGAAAACGCAGCATATCCGCTAAATTGTCGGACGAGGTTCCTCGCTCAGACAATTCTCAGAATCCATTTTCTTGCTGCTCGAAATTTCTTCTCAAATGATCCAGACGAAATTCGATCTTGGTCTGATGTTATTAGGTCATGATCATCTCTCATTTAAACCTCTTTGGTCACCAGGGAGAGATGGAATAAGAATCTCCAAAATCAATCAAAATCAATCACGCGAAAATTAGTCAAATAACATGATTCACCGTAGAATACAATTAGTAGCGTGATTTGTAGTGCTACACGATTTAGACATTAATCTGTTGTAACCAGCCGACGCTAAAGATCACTCGGGACGTTCATTAACTGCCATCGGTTTGCGTTTGGCAATTCCGGCTCTCCTCGGAGAAATTCCTTGGAGAATCGTTCCGCGTCGATGTCCTTAAACAACAAATTTTAGTTTTAGTGTGATTATAAATTAAAAGTTTGAATTCACGTTATTGGCACTCATTTTAGTCGTGAACATCCGAAAAAATAGCCAAGGCCAACGGAGAAAACCATTATCAACATAACGATATGTTGAAAATCCAATGCGAGACATCATTAAGAAAATATTAAATAACGAAGACAACAACTTTATTTGCAAACAATTATTTTATTTAATATTATTACAATGAGCTAACACAGGTGGCCAATGGAAAACAGTCGACCGCACAAATATGGTGATGACTACAAGACTACGACCGGTAGTCAGACTGCGTCCGCCGTCCGAGTCCTACCGTCATGGTTATATCACATGATGCTGACGTTTTTCAACAATTTTCAACTTTTTTAATATAAATATTTTCTACATTGTTGTGTAACAGCTAAAATTAAAAGACGAAATGACAACAAGTTATCGCTAATAATGATAGTAATAATTATACCAAAAATCTTTACCCTTTTGTTAATAACAATATTATTAGATGTTTTTGTGAAAAATGAAAGGACTAAATCAGAACTATAATATGAAATTTTGTTTTGGTTTTCCGCATAGAATGGGATTATATGTTACAGCGATCATGACTGCAGTTAATTATAAATTTCACTTAACTTTCAATACAAAAATTGAAATGTTTTCATTTTCAAAGGTTCAAGGTTTAATATTGGTCTATATGTCAATTCCATTGTTGGAGGGTTTTTCTCTTCAATGCACCTTTAAAACATCGGCTGCACAAAATTATTACTTGACGTTTTTGGACTCACATGACACACCAAATTTAGATTTTATAACTGAGGATAGTTTGGTAAATGACGAGAAACTATATTTGTATTGTAAGTGAAGTATATTTATATAAAATGAAATTACAATTTCTAAACATATAATCTTTGTAGACTTTTTAGCGTTAACTCAATCATTTCTAGGTTTCTTTTTTGTTCCTGTTATTTGTTTGATTATTCTGGCTATGTGTTTTCTTACTTCTGCTATCATTTGGGTATGCACAGTGTTTCTAAGTTTGAAATTTAATGTCGAATTTTTATTCATTTAAGCAAAATATCACTTTGATTGTGGAATATCTTGTGCTTGAAATGGTTATTATTATCTATATGTATCTTGGAACAATAAATGGATTGGCAAGAGGGGTAAAGTATTATTTTATACTAAATTCAGTTTGTTTTTGTTTCATTTTTCTATTTTCAGTATTGGGTATTTGTCTTTGCTTTCATCTTCATCACATTTATGGTGTATCTTTGGTCAATTGTTTTTATATATGTACAACTTTTCATAGAACAACAAAAGACTAAAGTGTATTTTCGCACCATGAATATTAGATCTGTCGATATAAGACCGCGATGGGCTCGATGTAATGTTGTTAGATATTAAAACTAACAGTAGAACAAGTTGAATAAAGAAATTTTTTATTATTTCATCAAGGTCTATAATTTTGACTTAAAAAAACCAGTAAGTTTCAACCAATGTTTCAACAAAAAATAATTAAACATACAAATAATTATTACAATTAAAGTCCAAGTCTAATAATTTATCATCCCTGTTAAAGTAGTAGTCATAATTAGATTGAAATTATATTCAGAGATAGCCAACTACGAAAAGCTTTTTTCAATTCACAAAAGATAGTCAAACATAAGTAATCATTGTATTTAATGGCAACAACCTGTATAACAACCAACTTTAGACCAATGGTGGATTAAGTCACAGCTAATTTAAGATTATTGAAAATTGTTGTTTAATTTGAATTAAAAAGACAAACAGTAGTTATGGTAATTACTGGATAGATAAGATACAAAAAATAACTTATCTGCTCTCAATAATTCATCAATTCTTTGCTAGAGGCCACGACCCAAACCAAGTGCTGCTAATATATTACTGGAACAGGTGAAAGAGACATTTAGCAACTTTCTAATGACAATTTACCCTACAAAAATTATTAAACATATATTATTTCAATAAATATTAGATTATTAAAAACAGAAAATTAAAGGTGAATTAAAATGCTTTATTAGCGATTAGACGGATTCCTGTCTATTTTTCTTAAATGCGACTGCCTTAAAGATATTCCAGATCATGATAAATTAAAATATTTTGAAAAAATAAACGAACTTAGCAAACAATGTTGTTCCCGAGGTGTGGCAGAATAGTTCAGAAATACTTAGTTCAGAACAGGAATCGATCAGAAACTGTAATAGCACATAAATGCCATAACTTATAGAAAAGGAAGGGTTTAGAAATGGAAATATATAGAAACAGATCTAAATAGAAATTTTTTAAGGAATAACCTAGAATTTATATAGTTTAGAAAAGAAATTGCTCATAAAAGGATCAAGTTAAAAAACATTAAAAAGGAAATAATTTAGAAATGGAGTAAAATAGAAATGAATAGTCTAGAAATAGTTCAGAAAATTATTTTATTTCTAAGCTATTCCATATCTAAGTTATTCCATATCTAAGTTATTCCATTTCTATGTTATTCTATTTCTACGTTATTCTATTTCTAAGTTATTCTATTTTTAAGTTATTTCATTTCGAAGTTATTACTTATTCTCGGCTATTTTATTTCTGAGTATTTCATTTCTATGCAATTCTGATTCCATTTCTAACTAAAATTATTTCTGAGTTATTCCCATTGAAATATTTCTAAGTTATTCCATTTCTAGCTAAATTATTTTCTAAATTATTACTTTTCTAAACTACTCCATTTTTATATTTTTACGTTTTTAAACTATTCCCACATTAGTTTCTGATTAAATCCAGTTCTGAGCAAAGGTATTTCTAAGCCATTCTAGTAGAATCCTCTTCAAATCGATTTATTTTCAAAATCATGTGATGTCCTGATTGAAAGTGTTTTGCCAACAACGAAGGTCTTAAAACTATTCCACTTTCTGACATTTTTATATCACTGAATTTCAACCCTTTAAGTGTCGATAATCTACTTGCTGCTGTGACGGTGATTTTTCCCAAGGCTGTTTCCCATTTATGACTAGTAATATTTACAAGTTAACAAACAGACAGGTTCTGATCACGATCACTAAAAAATAGCAATCTTGACAGGATATGAAGTTATGTAAAACTCCATCTCAAAAGAAAACAAAGTTAGACAATTTCTCTCTGGGTTTTTACAGGGTTTTAGTGATTCTAAAGGACTTGGGAAAAATCACTGTCACAATAGTAAAAATTGATTCAAGAGCTTTTTTTAGAATTGTGTGAGGCTGGACCAAGACTTGTCTCTGGGAGAAATTGGCGGTATCGTCTGGTTGCAAGGGTGCGCTTGCTAGTGCGTGTCAAAAAGAACGCGACTTTTTTAAGGGGATCAGTGGGCATCGTCTCATCGCGCGTTTCATGGTCAATGTGACGGTCTCGCAAATTGATGGATTCAGGGGATTATCACTTTCACTTGATCCAGCTTGCGCTTGATCCCATTAGCTTGATCGTTCTCGTGCTTACACCTTCGCGCCAGAGCCAATTCGCGCTTTTTCCAATTCGCGCGTGGTACATTAGTGCACGATCCGATTAGCGTTAATTCCTATTCATTTTCGCTCTTTTACCATTCGTGAATAATCCAATTCGCGCCCAATTTTTTTGAGTTTATGCTAGTTTATGCGCTTTAATTTATCATATTTAATTTGCCTATATTTCAATTAACAATTGCTTATAAGTTGTGCAAATAAAATCTATTATTTGAAAACGTTTTTGAAACAATACAAATTCTTTTTACAGATTTACTTAAGCTTAAGCTGATTGACCTAGATTTAGATTTTCGAATGATATGCAGGTGGACTTGACATGTGGTCTGCTTCAAAACCTTGACCTGTCAATTGTCCGCGATGTAAGATGAGCGATATCGATATATCGATATAATTTTATGGATGTTTTTTAAAAGAAATTATTGTCCAAAATTATTTTTTGAGAAATTTACTAAACCTATTCGTCTTACACTTTTCACTTTTCGTTATTGATTAACGTTCTAACATATAAGATTGAAATAGTAAAGAAAAATCGATTAAAGTTTTAAAATCTTTGAAACATCGGTTAATTTGACTTTAGGGGCATCTACAGATGACAGTTCCTTTTCTTTTTTCTACCCAATCTGGGCAAAGCAATCGAGGGTGATCGCTTGTTAGATACTGACTGATTTTACGATTTGTAGATTATTTGCTAAACGTGCTGGTATTTGCTAAACGTGCTGGTATATACTAATCATAAGCATCTACTATCTAATTTATTAATCAACATTATTAACAAATGATGCAATATCATCTTTGAAGTTTAGTGGAGAAATTATCTTCGAAAACTATTTTAAACTGTTTACTATGAATCTTATTAGTGATAGCGATAATGATCTGTGCTACGTTAACTTTATAGAGGATAAAAGGTAAAATAATATTTTGTCATTTAAACTTTATTTGTTATAAATTTCTATTGCAGACTTTTGTCAGTTGGCACAATAGAAAGATTCAAGGTATTTTCTTTACAATCATTACAGGAATTGGAACTAATACATCAACATTGTAAGTTACACGATGTAATGGACATTAAATCAACAAATTTTTTTTCTACATTTTGGTTTTGTAGTGAAAACTTAATAGGGGTGCATTCAATCAAACTAAAAATCCACTTTGAAAATAGTCATTTTTGACTTTTAACACTTTTATACTGCTTTTTAAAATTTGAAAAAAATAACTTTTTTGTGAACACATCTATAAGAAAGTTAATTAAAAAATGCACTTTTAAGTAAGCACATGTTATAATGTTGGATACCTAGTTAAATATGATAAAAGGAAATATGGAAGTCCCGAGTTTGTGAAAATGCAACTTTTATGGTTGCCTTTTAAAAGTGATGATGAATGTATGACATCATATCCTTATACAAAAGGTAATTTTTGTGACATGTGATAAAAGTCGGAAAATGTAAAAAGCTTTAAACGCACCTAATACACTTAATTCAAAAGCAATTATTTGTAATTGGTTTTTAATTTTTGTGTAGCAAAATACTACAATATAATATTTATTCATATTTGCTTCTAATTTGATACAGAATTGATAATAATACTAATTAAAAAATTTATTCTAGTTTAAATGAATTATTCATAGTCAACTAGATAACCACGAATAGTTTTCACATAAATAGTCTACTTTTTGGCAGAGATATAATTTGATTAGAAAAATGTCACCAGTTTTGCCCATCTAATTTATGATTATTTTTTATTTTTCAGTAACTGAGAAAGTTTATGCAACAGAATGGCCAGTTAGTAGTAGTTTGGTTACATGGGTATGTTTTGAGAGTCAACAGAAATTTCACATATTTAACTACGAAAAGGGTGAAATAGCTGTTACTTTTGTAACTCTTAGTCCAATTATATCAGTAAAATTAACTAAAGATGTAAGGTCTTAGTTTTGTATAATAAGCACATAATTATCATTTTTTTTATAATTCAATTATTCAGCGAATTATTGTGTGCCAGACAGACAGAATTGATATTTACGATATTCCAACTATGAAATTGATAAAATCTGTTGAAGATGTGGCACAAAATCATGATGAAAGATTAATTGCCTTGCCCAGTAATATGGAAAATTCATATATGGCTTACCCTACTCCATATTTTGGAGAAGTTTCTATTTTCGATACTATAAACTTGTTAAACACAACAAAATTCAAGGCGCATAATGGAATATTAGAAATACTATCATTTAATTCAGATGGAACAAAACTTGCAACTGCATCAGCTAAAGTATTTCAATAATTATTTTAATTGTAAACAGTAATTAATTTGCATTTTACATTTTAATTAGGGAACTGTGATTCGTGTTTTTAATATTCCAGATGGAAGTAAATATACAGAATTTCGACGCGGACTTCTAAGGTAGTTATTTAAAGAATCCTTCAATCTTTATGATTTTATAAAAAGAATGAAATTTAGTTTTTTTTAATTTTAAAATCTATTTACAGTTCTGCAACTATTTACTCATTGAGTTTTAGTCCTGATTCCACGTATCTTTGTGCATCTAGCAATAGAGAAACGGTTCATATATTTAAATTAGAAGATCTTGACCAACAAAATTTATCACTTGCTGAAGATTACACTTTACCAAAACTGTTATCGAATGTCCTTTGTTTAAATCGAGCATTTGCAACAGCAAGGTTACCTTTTTCGGATATCAAAACCATTTCTTCACTTGTAGTGTAAGTATTGCAGAATTGCCAGTAGATTAATTGATTAAGAGACAAGCTCTAATGTTGCTTTATAGAATTGAAAATGAATTACATGTTTTAATAGCTTCAGCTAATGGATGGCTCTATGTTTATCATTTAAATACAAATGAAGGTGGAGAATGCAATTTATTAGTGCGCCATAGGTATAAGTTATAAATCTTTTATATTTATATTTTTAGCCCTCAAGTTCAATTTCTTTCAGATTTCATAAAGCACCAGAAAATTTAATTTCTAACAGTCAAGTACAGAACATGTGATATTCCGAAGGTGATGTCTTTTAGGAAACTGATTTATTCATTGTAATACAAATTTCATGTTCATTATTTTTTAATTCATTGTTTTAAAACAAAAATTCTATTAAAAATTATTTTTTACATTTAAGTTACTTCATGCATGCATTCCTTATTGTGTTTGTACTTCATTCATTAATGTGACAAAAAAATTCACAAAGGCTGCTTGGTAGGAATCTTTTCTAAATTATATGTATTGTTAAATGTGACTGAAATTTTATAATTTAATATTTGAATATTTAAATTTTGTAAATATTTTAGGAGATAGCTAAAAAAGAACGTTTTGTTTTGAAATGCATTAATATAGAAGTGCAACTGTTTAGAATTAGACAAATTATAAACTTTCATTTTATTTTTTGACCCACAAGTATAACGAACTGTGTAGGGAAATGAATGAAAGAATCAGTCATGTGAAATTCGACGAAATTGTAAGATTTAAATCTATACTAAAATTACCTTTTTTTGTATTAAATTGAACCCCTATTAAATTCTAATATCAGCTCATACATATATGTAGTTAGTTGAATACCAGTTTTCTAATTATACAGTCTAGACATTTCTTTCAACACTCCTTCTGGAGAGTAGCTGCATCTGTTTTACATGTTTATTTCTTGTTTTTTAAAAACAATCTTTCCATAGGTGAAAATGATTCTTAATGATAATTCTTTGTTTTTGATAAACAAGATAAATAAAAAAAAACAAATGACTGAATGCAACTAGTATCTTTTTGGTTTACCAGAATTTGTGACTCTAGATTTTGAATGTTTTATTTCTCTATCAATCTAAAGGTTGACTGAGATACTGTACCCAAAAATCTTTAAAATTTTGAAATTGGGGTTATATCCCAGCATTACAAGATTGACACAATGAAAAAGCTACAGGCGTTGCTGATAGGCAATCATTTGTGTGTGTAGATACAGTTAAATAAGTCTTTTTAATTACAAATGTGTGACGGTTCTTACTGCACTGTCGGCTAGGCACAGTCCCTAGTACGACAGATTCATAAGTACCGCCACTTGTGAATAAATGAGGACAGACGCGTGACCATTTGTGTGTGCA
>JAQFZU010000172.1:0-41415 GCA_034696185.1 Henia vesuviana | reverse complement strand
TCATAAGTTGCTACAAGTTTGCTGAAAACTTGTTACAAGTTTGCTCATAAGTTGCTACAAGTTTGCTGAAAACTTGTTTCAAGTTTGCTCATAACTTGTCACAAGTTTGCTCATAACTTGTTTCAAGTTTGCTTATAACTTGTTACAAGTTTGCTCATAAGTTGCTACAAGTTTGCTGAAAACTTGCCACAAGTTTGCTGAAAACTTGTTACAAGTTTGCTCATAAGTTGCTACAAGTTTGCTGAAAACTTGTTACAAGTTTGCTCATAAGTTGCTACAAGTTTGCTGAAAACTTGTCACAAGTTTGCTCATAACTTGTTACGAGTTTGCTCATAACTTGTTACGAGTTTGCTCATAACTTGTTACAAGTTTGCTGAAAACTTGCTACAAGTTTGCTGAAAACTTGTCACAAGTTTGCTCATAACTTGTTTCAAGTTTGCTCATAACTTGTTACGAGTTTGTTCAAAAACCCTTTTACGAGTTTGCTCAAAACTTATTAAAATTTTGCCCAAAACTTGGTACGATTTTACTCAAAACTTGGTACGATTTTACTCAAAACTTGGTACGATTTTACCCAAAACTTAGTACGATTTTACTCAAAACTTGGTACGATTTTAAAGAAAACTTGTTATGATTTTACTCAAAACTTGGTACGATTTTAAAGAAAACTTGTTATGATTTTACTCAACACTTGTTCTAGTTTGCTCAAAACTTGTTAAATGCAGATTAGAAATTGTTGAATTTTTGAAAAACTAGATGTCGCCACTGTCTATGGAAAAAATACATGCACATTAAAGAGTAAAATAAGTCACATCGAATTGTAGAAATTGATGAGGTTTTGAAAAACTAGATGTCGCCACTGTCTATGGAAAAAATGCATGCACATTAAAGAGTAAAATAAGTCACATCGAATTGTAGAAATTGATGAGTTTTTGAAAAACTAGATGTCGCCACTGTCTATGGAAAAAATGCACGCACTGTTTAAAAAGTAAAAAAGTCCAAATCGAATTGTATTTAAGTAGATTTTGTGCAATATCATGGTTTAATAAATAAAATAGCATTTTAACGGAAAAAAACATTATTTTTGTCTTTATTTTCATTACATACGATTACAGAAAAATATAATCGTTTTTTTTTTCCAAATAGTAAATAATACGATTTTATGATTTTGCTAATTTTATTTATATTTAATCGCAAATTGAATTTTAAAATAAACTCCATAAATTTAATTGAATATTTCTCTACACAGCAACAATCCTCATAATTCATATTTTTAAAATGTCTTAAATATGTTTAAAGCACAAATGTAAACAATACAATTTTTACCCATCGAATAAGAAATATATACATTTTTAAAAATTTGCAAAAACATAGATAATTATTTTAAAAAACTATAAAATGAGAACTTTCCAATCAACTTTAAATCGATAAATATACGAGTTGATCGATGTCTATAAACAGAAGACGAAGAAAAAGAACAAGAAACAGATAGAGATGACTACTGCTCAGATAAACTCGACTTAGTTAGAAATTTAATTTTATTGCAGTGAATCTTTAAACAAAAGTCTGAACAAAAAGAAAATACACAAACAAAATGGAAAAAAGAGATTTGTATTCTAATATTTAATTTTATAATTTAAATTAACAGAAACCTGCAAAATTCAATTAAGCTGTTAACTACTTTCAAAGCACCATTAAAATTTAGCAATTGCAAAAATTTGTTCGTCGATTCTCTATTTGGTTTCATTTCGCCAATTTCCAATTAATTCGATGATTCGCTGAAAGAATCTGAAAACATTTCGCATGAAAAGTAAAAAGTGATAAAAGTTAATGATAACGATATTGAAATTGGTAGTTACACTTACTGGGAAAAAATTATATAATTACCTTTTCCGTGAGGAGAATGAAAACGGACTTCTGTCAACTCGGTCACTTTAATTTCAAATGTGTTAGTCTCCTGTCATACCATTGAACAATCATTCGGTTCCTTATTCCAACTACATTCTTTAAATTCTGTGAATCCTATCACAGAATGACAAGTTGCTATAATTCCCCCGATTAGATTTTTCCAATAAAAATTACATTTTTCCGGGATGTCATAACATCATTAATCATTAAGTTACATTAATTTTATTAGTTAACGATGTTAATTTCTGAAAAAACTATGTGATGAAACTCGTTACTTCTATCGGTTGACCAATTAGTGTCATTCACGGTATCGTAAAATAATTATTACAGAACTTAAGAATGGATTTTGTTTGATTCGTCATTTATAAACACAGGAGATTTTTAATTTTTTAGACAAATTACAAAATAAGTCTGCAAAATTCTGTCCCACAAAAATCGGAAGAACAGAGACGGTGCTGATTAACGACAACTGCTGCAATTGTATCAAACTTATTGAATATTGTTAAAAATCTAACAAAGTAAATATTGATTGAAATAATATTGCATAATTTAACATTAACAATTCAATTTCCCTATGTACTTTTCATTCATCTCATTAAATCATCTATAAGGCTGAACTATAAAACAAAAATAGTCAAATTGACCCGTAAAACTTAATCTTTGCTCGATCTCATGATAGAAATTCCATTAGACTACGTAAACACTTCAACTTGATCATTCACCAATACAAATTCAATTAAGTGCATGTAAGAAACACGTACAAAAAAAAAAACAAAAAAAAAAGGATAAAAGCAAAAAGTGAATTAATTTACAATAATATGTATAAACTCCAGCTCACAAAAACATCAATTTTTTTTCTTTATATTTTTGGACTCGACTTATCCAGTTTAGAAGGAAAAAATACTGCTATTTCGGACTAACACCAATATCGCGAGTGAAGGCAATCGAATTGATTCGATCAAAACTTATCATACAGTAGAGTCTTTGGAAACTTCTTGTTTCTGATCGATGGTGATTTGTATATTCTCGGTGAAATCGCAGACGTCAGAACTGAAATTAAATCAAACAAAATTAAATTAAAATTAAATAAGCATTTTAAATAATTCATTTAAAAAAAGTTAAGAGAACACCAAATTAACAATCGATATTATAATCGGTTATTCTAAACTAAAATAAATCTTGTCTATTTTAGTCGTTGTTTGTGTATTAGTGAATTAATGAATGCGATGTCTGTTATTTTCATTCAGACATGCTTAGAATTTAAGCCTACCCACTGGATCCTACTCTACCACCGACTGCGCCGAAAACGTTACTCGCACTTGAACTCGAACCCAATTGCGATCGAGCTGGTCTCTGATGACTACTTAAAGAAAATGCCTCGAAACTGGAATCGCTGTCGCTATCAGAGCCACTAAAAAATTGAATCGAAATTAAAATTAAATCAAATTTAAAAAAAAAAAAGTTTCAAACCTGTTTGACGAGTTATCGCTGCATAAGTTCTCAGTCATTGCCGCTTGTAAATCGTGAATTCTTTTCTGAGCCAATTTTAAATCTGATTTTATAGTTTGATTTTCAGTTTCTAAGTTTTCCACCATCATTTCCTATAAAATTAGTGTAAATAAATATCAAAAATCGTTATTAAATAAAATAATGTTTTAATTTACCATTTCTTTTTTCCTTTGAATGATTTCGTTCTCTTTTTGCTGCATCTCGGAGTAATCTTCTTTTAGGTCTCTTAATTGTCTTTGCAGTTTTCTATTCTGTTCTAACGCAGCTTGTTCTTTCGACCGCATTTCATCGCATTCCAAATTCAATCGCTCAAAATTTTCCTTCATTCGATTTAATTGCACTTCGAGACGACTCCTGGTCGTTTCTTCTAACTCCAATCGAGACTCTACTTCCTTCACACGATGTTCGAGTCTCCTTTGTGTTTGTGCGTCCATCGTTTCGCCCTCTAATGCCTCTAATTTGCCTTTCAAATCGAATAACTACAAATAAAACATAAATTTTAATTAAAGAAAAAATATTTTATTTTTGTTTCCAAACCTGATCTTTGAGTAGATTTCTTTCTAATTCTAATTCACTGAACTGTGCTACTTGGTCGCTTAATTGCGCTTGAACCAGAGACTGTTGTTGAACAGCTGATTTATATTTTTTCATCACTTCGGCCATTTCTTCTTCGTTTTCTTCTTGTTGGGTTTGGAGATCGGCTTTCTCACGTACCAAAGTGCCACATTTCGTTTGGAGCTAGAAATAAATTTTAAAAAATTATTTTCGTTTTTATTTTTGAGAAATGTTTTCTAATTTAACTCACTTCGTTCTTTACTCTAGTTAAATCCTCAACCTGCGATTGCAATTCTTGCATTTCTAATTCGACGCTTTGACGACTCTTGATTGCAGCCATTTTTGCAAATTCTGCATCTTCCAGTTGATTTTTCAGTTGGCGAATTAATAATTTGCTCGGCCCGTCGTCCTTATTTCTCTCCATTACGGTTTGCGCATCTCTGAGCAAAGCCTTAGTTCTTTTTAAATCGCGTCGCATGCGATTGAATGTCTCGACATCGCAGCTCTGATGCATTGGTTTTTCTTGCAGTTCGATCAATTTTCTTTCGAGTTCGTGCTTTTCCCGAACCAGAGCTTGCCGTTCGTCGTATTCGGTTTCCAGTTGCTGCTCCAAAGCTTTCACCTAATAAAAATGATATATTTTTATACTAAATTTGGTATGACAATGTAAATAGTGTTTAATGTCCCACCTTTTTTTGCACATTGATTCGAACTTCCTCCATTTCGTCATCCTTCTGTTGCATTTCCTTGCGATGATCTTTCCGTGCGTTTTCAATCGTCATTTCCAAACGCAAACGAGCCTATTTTATTTAAAAAAAGTGGCATTTAAAAAAATTAAATATTAACCCGGAAATTTGTTTATAATTAACCTGTTCCAGCATTTGAATTTGACCCGCTTGATCATCAAGTTCCTCCTCGTGGTCCCGTACTTTCATTTCCAATTCGTGTTTTAATCTTTTCAATTGAGCCATCTATTAAAAAAAATTTTAATTTAAATTTAAATAAAATTTTTCTTTTTAAATTATCTCTATTACTTCCTCTTCCGATTTATTATCAAAAGTCATTTCATCAAGTTCTTTGCTAAGTGCTGCAACCTTTTCATCTTTCATTTCAATCTCAGCTTGCAAATTCTATGAACAAAAATAAACATCGCTTTAAAGTTCAACATTGACTTTTCTTCAATTTTAAACTCTTGAATAATATACAAATATTTAAATAAAAAGGCGGAAAAGAATTGTGAATGGGGAACAAAGTCGTTTCCTGCCAACTCTAAATAATTAATCAGCCCCACAAGAAACGCATCAACGCACACTATAGAGTAACGTATAAACTAGTTTAAGCGAAATGCAAAACAATTGCTACCGATTTTATCCCAACCTTTAACTGAAGAAATAAATTTAAATAAATATTGCTAAACTTAATTATAAACACAAAACCTACATAGAACTGTTTTCAAAGTTTTTCTCACGGATTTTAAGCTGCCAACATCGCTTAGAGTAATGTTGATTTATCAACTTTGACTACAATGATAAGATTCAAACCATTTCCTGCCATCTCAAATCCCCTTTTATTGAAAAGTTGCTCTTGACACACTTTTCAGATAAATGAAAAGGCAAGATAAAACGAAACCGCCATCACACGTGTTTACCAGACCACCTTTCGTACTCAAACCAGGTCAAACTACTTTTTGCGTCTGAAAACTTAATGAAGATGTGAACTGAATGAAAACAATTAAAAACTAGACTTATACAATACCAGAAATACAAGGCAATATAAAACCAAGTTAAAATATAAAATTTAAATAATTTACCTGCCCGGTGGCCCACAGCACACTGACAACCCCAGAACCCAGGGTTCGACGAGACAAGTAAGAGCAAGTATCCACCATTATTAAGTTCAACAACTGGCACCTGTGATTTCAAGTCTGTTCACAACCAAAATGGGGATAAGAGTGAATGAGCTCAGGTAGACACACAACACTGAGTTGCCCTATGCTTCACTGCCTACACTAATTGCTTAAATCTCATTGGATCCCACTTTTTATAAACTTTGTTATTTTTGAATATAATATTTAAAAAAAAATTTTTTTTTTAATTTATCTTCTAATTAATGCTCAGTGAACTTGATATTCAAGTGGGATAATTAAAAACTAAATTGTAAAAAAATATTTTAGCTGCAGGGTAATAAAAAATAAATACGACATCATTTGCAATTCGTAACCACGACCTCGAGTACCCATCGACAAATCAGTAACCTCAGTTCGCTAATAAATTTCTCAAAGCTGAAATTCGATACGAGGAAATGCAATGACTCCGGATTTTATTAGGTCGTAAGACGATTTAAATTCGTTTCCATAAACCTATTTTTTCTCATAATCAAAAAAGTTAATTTTCAAAATGTGGGAAAAAAATTTTTTGTTGGAAAAATTATTTTTTTTAAATAATACATTGCATTGTAGTATCCTCACCTCGAAAAAAATAAATCCTTTCTATTTAGCTGAAAAAAAATCAAAACTTATTTCCCACAGAAGAACGCAACAATAGCATATCGTGAGAAATTAACTGATCGGGTTGCTAATTAACATTTTGAGTTTCCTTTTTCAACAGACAGAAAAAAAGTGATAGTTACTTAGAAGTAGTAAAACAATTTTAACCTGCAGTTCTTGTTCTAAAGAATATTTCTGGCCTTGGATCAACTCCTTCTCTCGACTTAATTTGTCTCTTAAAAGACGTTCCTGTCTGGCTTCATCGTGGGCTGCTGACAAATCACTGTCGAATCTAGTAAAGTAAACAAAAATTCGATTAATTATATAAAATAATTAATAAAAATATAAAACTTGCTTTCTCTGTTTCTTTTCGAGCATCGCATTTCTAGTCATTTGTTCGTCCAAAAGTAGTTTCATGTCGTTCATTTCCGCATTTATACGTTGCACTTTCCTCTTTAACTGACTACTCGTTTGTTTATGTTCCTCTACTTCTTCCATCGCTTCTGTCAACTGCGATTAAATACAAAAAAATTACAAAAAGAATTAGCATTTTTTATCATTTTCTTTTACCCTTTTTTCAATTAATTTTTTAGAGTTAAATTCCTTCTCTAATTCGTCTTCGTGCTGTTGATGAAGTCGTTTCTTCGTGAACTCGAGTTCCCTACACACCCTATCATACTTCTGCTTATACACCGATGATGAATCTGATACGATAACAAATTGAGGCTATTAACATAATATTTACATAATTGGTCCTAGCATAGTTTGATGTTCTTATAATTTATCCCACACACCTGTTTCGTCATCCGATAAGTCACCGTTCATTTCTGATGCTCGGTACATTCGGGCTTCCATCATTTCCATTTCAATTTTATCGTGGTTGTGCCTCAAACTCTCATACTTAGTCTTAATAAAATAAAAATATAATTTAATTAATAAAAATTTTTTTAAAAATAAATTACAAATACCAAATCGCACTAACCTCAACGGTTCTGAGTTCTTTTTCCAGCCTCATTCGCTCGGAAGACTCAACTTCGAGCATTTCAGTAGCATGTGCAGATGTGGAATGTTCCTCTGCCAAGTCGACTGTCAATTCACTAACCTAAACAAAAAAGTAATAAAAATAAAATTAAAAAAAAGTAATAAAAACAAAACGGAGAATTTAAATTTAAATTAATAATTAAATTATTTGATTCAAATTACCTTTGCTTCGAGTTTGTCATTCGCATGCTTGAATTCAGCACGTTCTTGCTCCAATTTTTCAACTCGAGCTTTGATTGTAAGCAGTTCTTGCTGTTTTAAAAAAAGAAACACAACTTAAAAAAGATCAAGAGCTTATTTTACGTCCTGTGCTCAGTGGACAGGGACCGTTACTATCTCTCGATTTAAACTTAACCAACCTGCATTAAACACAAATTGCAATGGTTTTTTTCAACAACCATCATATTGTTTCACATATCATATTTTTAAATAAATACATTTCAATCTGATAAAAATTATCTATCGATTATTGAATAGTGTTATATCATGTTTCTTTAATTTAAAAAAAACTTAATAGTTAATAAAAACCATAAGTAAATAAAAACAATTTAAATTTAGCACTTGAATTTAAAATAAAACTATAAAAAATAATTTTTTTATTTAAATATTACTCAAGTTACTTCCTTCGAATGATAAGATCTTTATTTCTTTTCTTCCCAGTAATTCAGTGAATAGTTTGACGTTAATGGAATTTATGGCGCAACAACTGCGCTGTAAACAAATTTAAAGCAATTTAAAGCGCAAATGTAGGTAAAATTAAGTAATTTCTTTCAACATTAAATTAATTTCTTTTTCTTTCCGTCTTTAACTTTATCTGGGGCTGTCCCAAAACCAGCAGCTAATTTGGCCATCAGCCGAACAAAGTTATTTTAAAATCGTTGCTGAGTCGACGGTATGGCTCATTTCCTGGTTTACACCCAAGGGCTTAACTTTATAACCCATTCATTTATTTAAAGCTTCATTTGCAGACAACTACCAAAATCAAACTCGTTCCTTTAAATGTAAACGAAATGTAAACGCTTTATCTTCGTTTCTCCTTTTCAGATTAAATTTAGAAAGTTTAAATACCATTTAAATCACTATTTATTTAGACTAAACCAACGTCTCACCTCTCTGAGTCGAAGTTGTTCCTCAGTTCTGTGAACGTTGAGTAATGGCATCACTTTAACCATCAAACGCCACCATGGCCATGTGCGAACAGATAGAAATTTACGAACGTTTCGTTGAATACAACGAATCGCCATATCTTGAACCTAAAAATGAAATAACATTAAAATTTAGTAATAAATTGCTAAATATAATTTTAAATTCAACCTTTAGTTTTTGCAATTTTTTCCGACCAAGATAACCCTTACAAATGGCTTGAAGTTTCACTACTGTTGCCTTAATTTTGTCGTCTCGTTGTTCTTCTAACTGGGCTAGAATTCCAGGACGAATAAAAATCTAATATTTAAAAGAAAAAAATTGTTTTAAATGAATAAAAAAATAAAAAATGAAATATTTTACTTTGCTTAAACCCAATCGATAATTCACGCGATCCACATCCAAATAATGCAAAAGCAATTCAACTGCCTAAATATAATTACAGTTATTATACAAATTCGAAACACATGTTTCTCTGAATTTCTCACTCTTCGTTCGTCCAAAATAGGACTCGTTGGTTTGGCACTTGGAGGAAGAAGCAACTCAAATCGATGTCGAAATTCGGAGAAGAGTAGGTGTTCTGGGAATCCCTGTTTGTAGACTCTAATACTGTCGAGGATTTGCGTTCCCCGTAACTGAGATCGCATCAAAGGCACGTTCAAGAGAGAATCTTCGGATGACTCCATCTTGTCAAGTGTCAAGAGTGGTGATTTCAGGTCACACAATCCAGCATTGTGCTGAGGCAAAAGGCAGTGAACGAAATGAAGTCGAGCTCGGCGCAAAGTTTCGATTATTCCGTCTTCTTGAAATTTCACTTGCAGACAAACGGAACGGCGTTTAATGCCGGCAGTTGTGGTCGTGTAACCACAACGTAAACTGGAAGCTCGACGAAGTGACGAGGTGCCTTCGATTCCCACGACCGATCCACTGATGGTTGTAGTCATTGGACCGCGGCAAGTCAAGAATAACTTGCTAATGGTATTCCTTAAATATAAATCGATTAATTTTAATTTTACAAATAAACAAATGAAAATAGTCACTTTGACGAGTCTTGTAAAAGGGCAGTGACTGATCGCACGATTGAATTTTCCCGACATGCTTTTAACCATCCACTTGCATTATAAGTAACTGGATTTAAGCCTCTAAAATGTTGCAATGTAAACTGATTTGGTTGAGATCCTTTTCTTAATAAATCTAAACAAACAATTAACATTTAGAATTATTTAAATTTAAAAACAAAAAATCTAAACCTTTATCAGTATAATGAACAAATAATCGATCTAAAAAGGATTCATCCGTGGATCCAGGAAATATGGCTTCTTCATCTAACAACCAAAGAAGACCGTGCTGATCCGTATTGCGTAAATCTAAATTAGACGAACGTATCTATTTAAACAAAACAAAAAGAGATTAATTAAAATCCTTATTTTAAATATTAAAAACAAATTAACACTCACCAAAGACTGTTGGGATGGTTTATCTATTAAATTTACCATTGGTGCTAATGATGATTCGATATGTAATTCTTCCAAATCACAGTCTATTTTCTCCTGTACGTATCTGTCTTGTTGATCGACAAATGTATTTTCGTAAAACAATAACTGAAGTCTCTCCTGGGCATAATTGTAACACAAATCTTCGAAAGTAGCCCCAGACTGCCGGCCACAAGTGGCGGGATTTTGAAAACCGGGTGAGTCGAGAACAAGAATAGAGGACACCGAACGAGATCCAGAATTAATTGATCTGCAGAATTAATTAATAAATATCTTTTTTTTTTAATTTATTTTCTCAAATCACCTATTAATTAAAGCAACTAAAAGATTGACAGCCTCAGCATATAATCCAATAGCCATTCCTTCCATAGCTTCAATAGCATCAGTTGGTTTATCGCTTAAAGAACTTTTTTCGGAAGGAGATGTTTTAAATGAAGCTCTAGCGGATAAGGAAGAATTGTTCGGACTGAAAATACTTCTCGACAATTGTTCTTCGGTTATGCCCAGCAGGGTAGCTGCTCTTTGAGCACTTTGGGGGTTATTAAACTGAGCTTTACTACTGCTGTTACCTGCAATTAAAATGTAATTAAAACTTTAATTATTTTACAAAAAAAATAGTTTACCTTTGCTGGCGCCAGCAGCACCCAAATGATAAATGGCAGCCAGCACGTACCAAATAACTTTAGCCTCTTCGGCTGCTATTGATAATTGCTCCATTGCAACTTGAATTCGAACCCATGCAAGGCTCGCTTTTTGTTTATCTTCTAACTGAAAATCGAGTCAAATAATTTATTTATTTACATGAAAGTATATCAAATAGAATTGTATTTATTACCCGTTGTAATGGTGTCATGAATAAATTCGAATCGGTTAAATTCTCTAACATCAACTCCCTTCTAAGTCTATCTTCAACACCAGAAAGCATTTCATAAAATATGTGGAATGTTGGCTCGCCTTCTGGTCGTCTAATTAACCGCGTTTTTTCAAGGAGCAAAATCTAAAATAATTAATTTTATTGAATCAAATTATAACTTTTTACTTTAAATTTTTTTTTAAATTTTACTTGAACCGAAGCATTGTTAATTTGACCCGCGTGGTCAAAATCCAACGAATACAAACCGGTGAACCGTGTAGCATTCGTATTCATAATTGTTCGACAATTGCCGAATGCTTCGAGCAAAGTGGAAATGGCATTAAACTTGTCAACTGTAAAAAAAAAATCAAGAGTGAAAAATTACATCCATTACATCATGATCGAGTCCATTCAAGCCAATCACTCACCCGTAACCACTTTATTTACGCTACCGGCTACATAAGCGAGGTAATGTAAAACATGACGAAGATTGGTCGTTTTGCTACTTCCACTTCGACCAGTAAAAACAATAGCTTGATTCGAACGTGACGCCAACATGTTTCTATATGCAGATTGTGCCACTGCATATATGTGGGGTGGCATATCTTCTTGTTTACATCCTTTGAACATTTGAATAACCTATAAAAAAATCATAATTAAACATTCTCTTAACGTAATACAATTTTTAAACCTTTTCAGAATAAATTGCCAAAGAATGCAAAGGGTTAATGACGAGTAAACTCGATCCAGCATAAGTATGGATGAGATTACTTCCGTATCGTTGTCGCAGTGTATGTAAAATACTCGACTCATTGAGGTAATGCAATTGAGCAAGGTCTTCGGCATTATCAAAGCGAGGTGGATTTGCCTAAATAAAAAAAAATATTTTTCAAAAATTCAATTTTACTTAAAAGAATTTTAATACTTTTTCCACATCATCTTCATCGACCGAAATAATATCGCCATTGTAATCGAGTTTGACTTGCACTTGCCCTTCTGGGATATCAACTTGACTCAAAACGAGTTTTTTAGCACCAGCAAAACCACCTTTGTGCACCAACCAAACTCTCTCTGCTTCCAGCCATGCTCTTTCTGTGGCTAATTGATCTTCGGACTTGGCCTTTTAAAAAAAAAAATTTTTTTTAATGATACAAATTAAATTTGATTTTTGCAGTAATCACAACAATTTAAATTAATAACGACAAATTTGTATTTAAAATTTAATTCAATCAGTCCTTGCTTAAATCAATTTGTTTTGAACCACACCTACTATTAATATTCAAAAATTACTAATAAATTATTAATAACGTGTAAAACATAATTTTAAAAACTAAATTTTAATTATAAAATGAATAACAAAAATAAATAAACTACCAAATATTGAAATAAAAAATTGTGTAATGTGGTCTGGCAATACTCCAAATCCATGACATTTAGCCAATTTATTGACAGGTGTGCGTATATAATACAATTCGGTAGTGAAAAAAATTAATTATCAAAAGTACACAATTTTTACGAGATGATAAATCAATAAAATTTGATCCCTTTGAACCAAATCCCATAAGCCTAAAATAATGAAGTTTTCCAAACACATTTTCGTGCGTCACGAAAAAGTGATGATTCACTTACAACAGATATCAAAATAAAAAAATTTCCGTATAAAAAAAATAATTAAAAAGTAAAATGTCCCTGGGAAAAGTAAATTGCCTTCTAATTCTCAATGTCCTTTTCAATCTCATCAAAAATGATGGGGATTTGCTACAGTCTCAGACATTAAAAATATTTTCCGCCCACGCATTTATTATTTTTTTATTTCAAAAATAAATGTAAAAAAAAATTCTTTAAAATGGCGTAAATAAGTGATTTATGATTAGGGTTAAGCATTAAAAGAGGACAAGGCTCGTCTTTATGAACTTTTGAAACGAGGTCTATTGTTTTACCCTTTGGAGTTTATCAGAGATAAAATAGGAATTTTAAACTTTTACATTTTGTAAAAATGACTAATTTAAAACGAAACATTCGCACCAAATGCGGCTATTCTCGGAATTTTGTCATCTGTTTTGAATTTCGCATTTTTTCAAGTAGGAAAGGCAATTTTCAATTGGAATAAATCAACATGCGTCAAAACAAGACATAAGGAAGTAAAATCGCTTCATTTTATTAACGGATATGATTCACAAAATGCTGTTGACCATCACAAACCAATTAAATTTGCATCTCAACTTTCATCGAAAATAAATGGTGCACTGAACCTTAAATGTTATTAAATCTATTTGAAAAACCACACCTTTTTAATTGACTTAGTAACCTCCCCATAGATAAAAACGTAACTTTAAAAACATTCATATTTTAAAAAAAATAATAAAATTGTTTTTTTTTAAACTTTCATTTCCCTTAATTTTATTTACGACTTCAACTTTAAGAGAAAAAAAAACGTAAACAAAATTAAATCAAGGTCACAACAACTCATTTTCCAGTTCCGCAGTGAATATTTCAAACAAAAAATATTTTTAAAAAATTCAAAATAAATCAAAATAAAAATCTTTACCGAATCTTTTCTAAAACGTCTACTTCCACTTCTGGTCAAAGTCCCCGTCCTTATAAACGATTCATCCAAATCGACATCGTGCCCATCAACATTAAGTCGCCGTGTTAATTCGCTTAATTCAGGTACAGGTTGGACTTTCAAATTGACGTGATCGCTCGAAGATTTAATCAACTCGACTATTTCTTCTCGCGATTTCTCCTCGACGCAAACCCCATTCACTTCCAGCAACCGATCCCCGGGTAACAAACCCGTCTCGTTGTGTCGATCGAAACTTCCAGGTTCGGCAAAGATTATCGTCCGTCGTCTGTCGATATCGTCGAAGCTGATCCCACGTTCGACGATCGCGGCTCGACGAAGAGAAAAGCCAAAATCACCCGAGGCCTGTCTGTGGATAGTCAATTGTCGAGCTTTTGGTGGTTTGGGCGGTGAAAGCGATGGAAGACGTAGATCTAAATCGAATGTTTTGCTTCGCTGTCGCATTGGACCACGACCACATCCTTCACCAGCCGGAGTTTGAGGCATGGAAATATCACTGGTCGACATTACGAACGAATCGGCAGAAACGGTGGGAGATTTAGATGGTTGGATGTTATTCGCATATGCAATGAATTCGTTGGCTAATGTATTGTGAGCCAAAAGTTGAATATCGTCCAAGGAACTTTGTTTAATATCTTTGCTATCACTTTTACCACGTCTGATGATGGGTTTGAGTGGTCGTGGAGGTGGTACCGGCGGTTTGGTACCGGGTGAAGTCTTTTTGTGATGTGGACTCGTGTTTTCACTGGAGTCACTATGATTTGCGACGGTGTTGATCGCGGGGTCGGTCGATGACGTACTTAAGTCGGGACTCATTTTGTCCTTGCGACGAATCAATTTAAACGAGGTTTTCTTGTTGCTATTCCCATCATCCGTTCGCGATGAGGAATTCGAATCGTCAGAATTGTTTTTCTTTTTCTCGCCTTTCCTCTTATCCTTGTTTTTCATAAGAAACATCTTGAATATCCTAGCAAAAATAATAAGAATTTTAAAATTATCAGAATACAAATGTTCGGATGTTAATAGTGATTAAAATGTTATTTTAGTATTTCATTAAATTAAACTGATTAGTATTGATACGTGTGATAAAGTTTGTGGGATTCCACCCACTGTTTTAAGCAAAAAGCGAGCGAGGTTAATCACACCTGTTTCCTTCGTATAAAACGTTAATGTGGTATGTTGCATGCGGGAAAAATTTCCATTTGCAAACTGAAACTACCTGTTAACCAAATACCTATGATAACGTTAAATGAAGTCACACACTTGAGTTTACGGAGCGGTGCCATCCGATACGATCATTGCGATATGGCTGCCATTTCTCTAATGAGTAGAAAACGCGAGACGGAATTGAGAAGGCGGAAAATATTTTCAAAACTGAAGTGGCGCCATCGTTTGACAAAATATTCTTGATAGCAATTTATTCATTATAAAATCCTATATTCATTTGAAATTTGCTTTTAAAATATCTAATTTATTATTTATTTTTACTTTTTCTGCAAATTTTTATTTAACAAAAGATTATTAATAAATAATAATTGTATATGTGATTGTGTCATTGTTTCTGTTTAACTAAATCAGATTTAGACTTTCGATTACTAGGTGAAATTAAACTTTTACAAAATGATTACAGCAAGCGATAGCAGTCATATGTTAGATGACTTACATCCAGATAACACTACTGACCAAGATCCGTAAACACTTAATACAAAAATTATAATTAATTCAACGTTATATAAAAATAGTTTTTTTTTTTTAATTTTACAGTTGGTTTAAACGAGAAAGATTATACATATTACTTCTTTGGCTGGCGATTATTATAGTCTTGGGAGGAGGTTGTCTAACTGCATTTGGTTTCTTGAGATACCACATAGAAGAAGCATACACGGAAGATACCTTTGAAGCAATGTTCTTCACGTCTACTTCTAAGGAAGGCGCACTTCAAAACGAAACTGAATCATATTCAACGTACACTAATATCCAAACATACACAGAATCTGATTTTAAAAATTAAAATAAAATCTTAGTACTTATTCAGTTTCTTATTTTTTGTAGTCGCAATACATTATTGGCCATTGTTATACTTAAACCCTCGTGGCTCTTTACAAACAAACAATTGGTAAAATTGTATTCGAGTTATATGTCTGTCAGTGCCGTACAACGTGTTCCACCACGATCAGCTGATGATCTCAATTCATCAGAACGGCCTGAAGGATCAAGACACTCACATTCGCGGCCAGCTGTTCCGTAAGACATTAAACGAAGTGAATTTTATTCGCAAATTACACAATTAATTTAGATGGCATAAACAAGAGCGGAAAGTCATTGCTGTATTGATGCTGATATTATTACCTATAAGCACAACAATTCTTATTATTCTTGTCGTGCAACATTCTCACGATGGTCCTAGAAAACCGCCCGAGGTATTTACTACAGAAAATATGACGATCGAAGTAACTGAAATATCATCAACAAATATGAGTACTCAGATTACACTCAATGACACGATTAATTACAATTTAACAAATTTCACAGATTCTGTATAAATTAAAACTAAATAATAGGCCTTATAATGGTAGTTTGTTAGCATTGTTTATAGAAATAAATTGAAATGTTTGTGTAAAACAAAATGGTGAAAAAGAATAAAGTGTGTGTTATTGATGCAGAAGTTGGATCTTCGAGCATAACTGGTCATTCTCACGATCATTGCACCGATTTTAAGGTTTTAAACAATGGAATTAATTTCAAAAAGTATGTGAGGGTCGATTTGTTAATGGATTTGAAACATATTTTATTTTAAATTTCAGTGGTCTTTGCTGGTGTTTAGGGCTCAGTATTTTTGTTCTTATCCTATTAAAGTTGGCAATGATAACTGGTTTACTTTATGTTCTGACTGCAAATTTACTGTGGAATAAAAACGTTGTTGATGATTCCACTGAGTCTGCAGAATTTGAGGACAATTTAGATTGTGGTGGAACTAAAAAATAAAAAAATTTTAAAATTGAAATTTGTATTTTGTTTTCTTTTTATGATTTTTTTTGTCACAGTTTTGAGTTTTAATTAAAAATTAAAGCATCATTCCGCCACCAGATTATTAATATATTGATTTAAGTGTTGGATATTACCATCGCAGCGAGAAAATGGAGGAAATTAATAAACCAACACCACTGGTTTATTGCTCCAGATGTACCATTTGCAAACAGTTGGATAAATCATCAATAAAAAAGTATTAAATAACATATTTTTTATTTAAATTTTTATTAAAAAATTTAAGTAATTTTTTTTTAGGATTTGTATTAAATGTTTTCAATGGGCATTTGGGATATCAGTTACAATTGCTTTTATAGTAAACTTTACGGTTTTTGGATTCCTTTGTTGGAGTTGGTTGGGAAACCGGAGAACTGATTCGTCAATGTTGATTTTTAACTTCTCTTCAACACCAAATGGTCAAACCACTGATGCGTATATAATCCTTGAAGATGAGAATTTGCAATTAATTAAAAAAAGTATTTATAATATATTAATAAATACTAATATTTTATCTAAAAATTAATTTCTTTTCACAATCAAAGATGGATTTATTTTCGTTCCTTTTTATTTAAATTTTTCGAGTGCTGCTGAATTCTGTAGAAAACAAGGGTGGAGTTTGGTTAATACAATTAGCACTCCCGATGAAGAATTGTTGCAAATTAGCATAAATACTTTAGAAGAAACTTATTTCAACCATTGTAATCAAAGTTTTATAGGTAAATACTGCATTAACAATTTAAGAAAATCATTTAATTTAAATTTTATAATATTTAGGATTCAGAAGATTAATTTCCGAGGAATGGAAAACTGATAAAGACGAACCGATACTTGGTGATAATTTATTCACTTTTCGATCACTGTCAGTAAAAAGCAATTGCGTTGCAATGGTCAAAGAGCATAATTACGCCATTACAAATGTGGAATGCGAGTTGAATGACCCGACAAAGACAGCGTGTTACATTTGCGAGTCCAGTTGATTAATTATCATTCTTTATTTTAATCGATTTTGTATAATCAAATCTTTTTTATGCCGTAGAAAATTGTTCAAATAACTTTAAGACTTGCTTTAAACTATTCATCGACTTTGTGAACTCTGTTAAAGAAGCCAATGAACGCTGTCAAGGAGAAATGCCTAAATCGAAACTCGCAGCAATTGTTAATTTCTCTCTTCAACAAGACATCGTGAGAACTTACAAATTGGATGATTTGAAATCACGTTGTTCACATATTTTCCTTGGTATTGAAAATTAATCACAGTTGAATGATTTGCGAAAAAGTGTCTTATCTCTCTTTTATGCTAGGAATGCGATCGCATTGGTTGACCTTTGAAAATCCCATTGAGAAGAGAGTTTCATACGATAGTAAACGCTTAAAGTTGCTTAATGGTACCTCGAATGACTATTGTGTAAGTATTACTAGAGAAAAGAATGGATGGAATTCAGCCGAATGCGGAAAAGAAATGTGTTTCATTTGCCGCGAATAAATCTAATTATTATTTTTTTCTTTTTTAATGTTATTATTCCAATAGAAAATAAATAAAAATGTTTTTGACTCAAGTAATTTAAGAAATCGTTTGAATTTATTTAAAAATTATATTTTAAAAAGTCTCTTATCATTGTTTTTGTTCAAAGAAACAAAGTATATTTGCAACAAACGGCTCAAGCGTGAGATGACATCATTGTCGATTCCAAAAAATAAAATAAAGTAAAATAAAAAGCGAGTGCCTATTTCAGAAGACGGTTGCTGCAACCTTTTTAGGAATGATTTTTCAAACTCGATTATAGCGCGAAAAGCTTTAAATGATAATAAACGACATGGAAGATAAACGAGAAGAGGATTTTTCACCCGCGCCGGGTTTGGAAGATCAGCAAATGTCGCCTGAAGTGAGTGCACTCTCCCGAACTCCAACTCCTGCATCGATTTGCCCAGTGCCAAGTCCAGTTCAACGCCCGATTAGGTATAAAGAATATTTAAAAAATGTATAACACAAAATTTATTTTTAAAAATAAAATTTGTATCTTATTAGAATCCATCAACAACGTTCTCACCGCAAATTCTTATTGGCAATACCAGCAATAACGGTCTTAGCTGTTGCAGCCGTAGTTCTCTTTTACGCGATTACGTGGAACGATTCACCACCATCAAATCGAAATGATGAAGTTCATCAAATTAAAGACGAGGAACTAAACAAGAGAGCGAGTGGCCGATCTGATTTTGACACAGAGGAAAGCCCGAATCACAGAGCCACAAAACCGAAGAAACCGATTAAAAAACCAAGCGAATTTACTCCGACAAACGAAAAGGCGATTGGAGACTCGAACGAAAATGTTTACGAAGGTCCCCTTCTGAGAGAAATGCCGAGCGGAAAGAAAAACGAAATTTTCGAAACCGAACAAATGCTTACGTCTACCGATAAAATTGAGCAAGATCTCGGCGCAATTCCATGGCCCAGTTATACCGATGCAAATTTCACTGATGACGATTTGTACGCTGAAGAAATGCTATTCAAAGTGGACAAATTAGTCCTTAAAAAAAATACGAAACAACGTAAAATTTTACTTTATTTTAAATTTTATATAAATATGTCTAATGTCTTTTTATTGATTATTTTTGAAGCATTTTTTATTGATTTGGTTGAATCGAAGCTGAATTTCACAGATGCGAACGATTATTGTACAAATAGAGGAGGTTATTTGCTCCAATTATTCAGTGTCCCAGAAGAACAGTATTTTACCAGAGTTTTGACACACAGTGAACTTTTTCACTCGAGGCAATGTGACAGTGGATTTATTGGTTTGATTTATTTAAACTTATTTTATCATTTTTATCCGTTTAAATTTTTATTTTTACTTTTCCAGGTGTTCGACAAATTATTTCGGAAGATATTAAAGTTAAAGGTGTCAAAGTGGCTACTTTTGCCAATCCCTTATCTTCTCCCGAAATTTGGATTGCAAATAATACTGCGAGTTTAAAAGACGATGACTGCATTGTTTTGTACAGCAATTCAACTACCAAAGCATTCGGATTGATCCGAAAACCATGCAATGCCTTATTACATTGTTACTTGTGCGAAACAGGTTTGAATCAAATGAAATCAATTGCTTAATTAAAATTTAAATTTTATTAATTAATACAGCTAAAGGTTGTCCATCATCATCTTGCTACTTCTGGCATTACAAAATGAACAAAACTGTTAGTTATAATGATGCTAAGAAATTATGCGTGTCCGAAAAGGACGCGAGATTGGCTCGAATTCGTAACAAAGCAACTTTGAAAATGCTTAAAGAATACTTAAACATTACACAACCGAATTCGCTCTTTAATCTTTATTCGGAAAATGCGTGCAGTCAAGGTTATTTCGTGGAAAAAGAAGAATTGGGTTTGGGTGAAATGGGTTTTGAAAATGTAGACGAAAAACAGATTTCGTATAAATCTCCAGCTCTGACGGCCATGAACACATTGTCTGGTAAACATTGCGTTTCGGTTTCGAGAGAACTTGGGTTCAGATGGGTGTCTGTTTCTTGCACTGATCCCAAGTGTTTCTTTTGTCGATACGGTGAGTTTGTTTACTACAATTAATTTTTCTTTAATTTATAACATTTTTTGTGCAGATCGATTCTGAATTTCTGCCTATACAGTGCTTTGAAAACGGGAAAAACGATTACGAATACATTGTGTAGTTTTTGTTTATTGTACAATCAAATTGATAAATAAACAATGGTTGACGTTTAAAACATTTTTAAAAAGTTTTATTGTTTAGTACAAATCATGTTAAAATCACGTGAATCCCACAATTAAATAATATAAAAACAATGTTTAGTATTTAAAGCCTATTAACATTATTAACGAATGGATGAAGAGGAAGAAGAAGAAGCGAATGAAGAAGGAGGGTTTGTTTGTCATTAACATACTGAGTTTTCAATCATTATTTTTTTAATTGTAGAGGATTTGACTGGAAACGATTTTTCTTATACTGCATTCCCATAACATTGATCATCTTATTTCTAATTGCCGTCGCTGTAGTGCTTACAATATTATTATTGCCTGGAGGTATTTTTAGTTCTTCCAATCATTCAGTTTCCGTAAGAGATGAAGCAGAAGGTCGTTCCTGTATGTAAATCTTGTTAATAATTTCAACTTTGGATCAAAACTTAATTTTACTTTCCGATATTTAGTAAATGATACTGACAGATCGCGTAATAAGAGTAGGAAAAGTAATAACAGTTATATACCAGGTAACAAAATATATGAAGAAGTAGTTAAACTATTTGACTTACAACTTCTTTGTATTAGATTTCGATATCGAATTCGTGGAATTAAAATTAAACTTTACTGATGCTGAAGTATTTTGCAATAATAAAAATGGAACTTTAGCTGTCTTCTACACAGAAGAGGAAGAGGAATATTTCTTAGAGTCACTTCGCTATAATTTGGATTTTTTTGACGAATGTCACCACGGAGGTTTCATAGGTAACCAAAATATTAAAAAATCGAAATTGGAAACATTAATGATTAAATTTGGTAAAATCGACAGGATATAGAATGATTTTAGAAGAAGAACTTGCAGTGGATGGAATTCCGATGCTCACTTTCACAGGAGAATTAACTGGTTTCGCCAATATGTGGCTTCATGATTTCTATGATCCAAACAAGGAATGCGCTATTTTAATTTATCATCCGGAATTGCATGAATTCGGTGTGAAAAGTGAACCATGTACTTTCGAATCAAGTTGTTATCTTTGCGAAACAAGTAACATTTCATTTGAATTTAGAACTCACTCGCATTAATCGGTGTATTTAAACAGCGCAAGGTTGTCCTCGAGATTATCCTTTTTGTTACATTTGGCGACACAAAATAAATCAGACTGAAACATATTCAACCGCAAATAAATTTTGTATGGAGAAGAAGAATGGACATTTGGCCAGAATACGAAATAAACATATGATGGATGCGATGTTGAGGCAGTTACAAACAAGCGCTGGGAAGTTATTTTTGTTGTATTCAACTCAAGCTTGTACAGATGGCTATTATATCAGTTCAGTGAAACTAAAGTGACCGAATAATTTGATTTGAAATTACCCCTAAATTTTTTCAATATTCATTCGACAGGTAAACAACAAATGGATCTAGGACCGCTCGGTTTTGAAAGTGTCGACGAGCACCAAATAAACTACTTGTCCTTTTCGATCAAATTAGAAAAACAACCATTTGGCGCTCATTGTTTAGGTGTCGTACGAAACAGTAGAAAAGAAATTTCACTCTCGCCCGTGCGTTGTGATAAAGATATGTGTTTTATATGTAGAACAGGTAATATAAAAATAATTTTTTTGCATTCATTTTCTAATTTTGAAAAAAAAAAAAAAATTCTCAGAGAGTCATCCTGATACACGAAAGTAATTGTTATATTTTAAATATCATTGTATCATGAATAGCTAAGATTTTTCTTGTAATTGTAAATAAAATTTTGTACACGTAAATTTTCGTCCGAATTTTAATGATAAAACTATGCACAATTTAATACAGTGTAAAGTAATTATAATTAATTTTATTAACTCGTTCAGTCGTGGCAAATAAAAGCTGCTAATTGATCGCAATCAATTCCCGACCAACCAATGGTTGGTGTGACAAACACACTTACACATGGATGATTTTCATTCGAAAAATAACTTTATAAGAAAAAACAAAAAACTAATTCGTAAGAATTTAAAGTAATTGAATAATTGTTAAATACTTGCTCTCAAAACTGTTAAGACTCGGCAAACCTCCAGTCGACTCCACATGCCATTTCTTAGGTTCGGTAATGTAAGAATCAGACGAATTATTGATACGATTGATCAAATGCTCGATGATGAAATTGCGCTCGAAAGCATTAACTAATGAAGCCAAAGATCCGTAATTGTCTTCGCAAAATTTCCGTGCCTCGAAATTCGTTACTGACGTATCGTTAAATAAAAAACAGTGAAAACCGTCAGTCAACCAACCCTCGTCGCAAGCAATGGCAGCATTGTTTAGAATTTGGTAATGAAAACCTCTCGGGCGTAAAAATGTATCGGTGCCAAGGCTTTTGCCTTCTAAGCCTTGCATTCGTACATTAACTTCAACCGGGACGTATCTGTGATCACTGGGAGTAAAACGGCCCTCCTCAAATCCTTAAAAAAAATTCAAAATATAATAATTATTTAAATCGATCAAAATTATTTTACCAGTCATTCTACATAAAAAACAACAAGGTAATGTACAATGTTCATCGGTCCAGTCATATTTCATTTGTTCGGAAATGACCACGCAATGACGATTCATACTACGACGATTATGGTCGGTGAACTTCGTAAAAGTCATTGGATTGGATTTAACATCAACATACAGCCGTTTGTCGCTTTTCAAACCCACGTAAAATCCGGAATCGCATTTAGCTGTAACGGTTGGATTTTTCACTAGAATATCCTTAACTGCTTTTAATTGATTTAAGTTTGTGATTCGAGCTAATTCGCCTCCATTGACTTCGCAGTGCTTTACCGAAGACCTATAGTCTCCTGCTGTTGTTTTTGGCATGTAACAAGTCTCTTTGGTAGACGGGCAATCGGGATTCGTTGCATTTTTACCATATTCGCATATCTGACAAAATTGCATTCCGGCACACAAAACATTATTTAGTTTAAAATTTGCACTTTCCTGCATCACTGCACAATGTTCTCGACCTTCGTCTACGGTATGAAACATGTCGGAAATACCACTGACATAGACTTCATCTTTGGTTTGCCACTGCTTTGAAATGTCTTCGTGAATACCTAAATGTAATAGAATTCAATCTTAATGCTTTTATCAATATTGATGTGCTAACCTAAAAATGCTTTGTGCGCACAAGTAGTTGGAAAGCTATTTTCTTCAATTAAAAGACTTTTAACTGCATCTTGTTCGGATGACTCAGAAATTGCATATATTTCACCTCCCATTTGATTGCAAAATTTAATAGAATCGGTATAATTGTGCGGTTTGTCTGATAAAAAAACTAGAAAAAAACGTTTTTAGTTTTGTAAATTTTTTAAATTAATTAACAGAAGATAGATACAACAAGTTCCTGATTTTGTTACAACCCAAGTTGCATTGAGTAAACATTTAACGGTCTGAAAATGAGTGTCTCCCATTGCAGAATGGCAAGAATATTTAACTGTTGTACCCGGTTTATACGTTTTGCCATCCCAATCTTCCGTAATTTGCTTAATCGGTGGTGCGTAGTACAACGGTTTTCCGCACACTGAAAGAAAAAAGTTAGAACTGCTTTTGATGTAAATAATTGCTAAATAAAGTTCTACTTACTGCATTTATCGGCAGTTTCCGAAAAAATTCGCCATTCGTAATCTCGAGTACAAATTAATATTCTCATAACTGGTGCTCCTATACTCGGATTACATCTGTAAGTGACTCGAGTCCCTACTTTACGTTGTTGATAATCCCAATCAAAGGGAATTTTGTCAGTTGATGGAAGAGGATCACCCAAACATCTACGGGAATGAATTACTAAAAAGTAAAATATTTTAAAATGCTTTTAGTTAATATAATGATAATAAAAATGTCAGATACTAACATTCAGTACAGGAATCAGTTTTCTGATATAAGATTTTCCAATGATGTTCGACGCAGACAACCATCATAATTTGCTCTTCGTCCGGATCTTGATCACATCTGTAACCGATTGTAACTCCCATTCTGTGACTTAATCCATCCCATAAACGAATCATTCCGTGAGGACTTGGTGGTTGATGAGGACAGTCTTTATCAGCTAACTTATTAAAATTTATTTTTTAGTTTAAAATAATAAAATATTTATCATTTGGCTTTACAAAATGAATCTTCCGATCCGTCATTTTTGCCTTTTCCTTTTTTTCCAAGATGAGTACTTTTTCGTCTCAATAAAATCTCTTCTTGTGTACTGTTTAATGATTTTTTTGAACCTTCTTTACCGGTTAACAAGACAATCAACACGATTAAAAGAATCAACAGAAGCAAAGCTATAGCTATTAATATGGCAATGATAATTTTCTTTTTGTTACTTCTACGTATGAATCGGGTTTAAAAATTAAATATAAATATTTTTTTTTAATTATTTCACTGACTTAGATTCAGCTTCCATTTCTTCAGGCTCATCTTCAACCTCGTCTGCACCACCCCACATAATTGACTATTCAAAAACTATTTCACTCAAAAAGAAATATAAAAAACGCCGATTCGTGACTAAATCCAGCATAGCCCTTCATCCTTTTGTTAATTACCATTTAAATTGTTTCCTTTTTAATAGTTTCAGTAACAATAATCATTCATAAGTCATTGTAATGTCAATTTAACAATAAATTGCATGTTCAGTTAAGATGTTAAAAATAAATTTCAATCATTTTAAAATCACCATTTTTATTAAAATAATAAAATTCAAAAGCAAAAAAAACACCCATCAATTTCCCATAGAACAAACAAAAGGCGCACTTTGTTGGCAATTGTGCGCTGAATCAGTTGCTCTTCCCGTAAAAGCTTCCAACAAAAAGCATCCGGATATGGAAATGCATTTATCAAGAACACAACTATTAAATAATTATAAATAATTATGAAACTACAAGATTTATCGCTACCAATGAGAATAATACTTATTTGGTGGTCCAACATGCCAAACTGGTCGTCTTTGTGGGTCACTGTTAATGTAAATCGCTCGAGCTATTTGAGAATGCAATTGGTTATCCCAATCCGGTGCTAATTCACTGCCGATTGAATTGCAGAATTTCACGGCTTCATTGTGCGAGACATTGTTCGTATTGAAATAGACACATCGGTCATTATAAATGGCCCAGCCGTCGGGGCATTTTCGCTGCGATTGACGTCTACGACGTTTAAAAGAGACTTCCTCGGCCGCAATTATCGCCTGCATTTGCGGACTTAATTCCATCTTTATGCCTGGTTGCACCACATGTCGAAGCGAAAAACCTTGAAAGTAATCAAAATTCATTTTTTTTTTCTCTGTTTAAATTTTTTTGATTTTAATTACCAACAGCCTTGCACATAAAGCAACTATTGAGCGAACAAGATTCATCCATCCATTCGTATTTGAAAAACTCATCAACTACGGCACAATGACGAGTCATACTTCTTGCATTATCATCACCGAATCGTTGATACGTAATTTGTTGGCCGTTCAGACGTTCATAGTATCGTTTTTGATTGCGAATTCCCATTTTGAAATAAAAATGAATAAAATAATATTAGCTTTGAAAATTATATTTCTTACCGACATAGAATCCTTTGCAACCTTTGGCAATTGGGTCGCTACTGATCATTGTCTTAACTGTCTCCATAATGCCAATATCAACGACACGAGCGAGTTGTCCCTTAAGTCCTTGACATCGATTGTTTGAAAAACGATAGTCGCCTTTGTCAACACCCAAAACGTAGCAAAGTTTTTTGTCCGGGCATTGAACTTTCGGTGATTTCGGGCCTTTAAAGCACACATATTTAAGATTTAATTGATAGTTTCTTGACTCATTTCTTTACCAAAAACCTCGCAGACATAACAAAACTCCATCTGACACAATTCGTTGTTAAATCGCCAATCGGGTCCGACCATCACAACGCATTTTTCACGACCATCGTCATTTACCGACCACAATTCGGATATGCCACTCAGATATATTCCGTCGTCGGTTTCCCATTGTTTATTTACATTTTCACGGAATCCAAGAAAAGCTTTTGTTTTGCATTTGTCTAAGAAATCTTGATCAGTAGAAAGAAGCGATTTCACTTCTTCCTGTTCGCCATCATTTTCAATAAACAACATTTCAGTGCCCATTTGTTGACAATAATCGGCTGCATTGGTAAAATTCATTAAGTTGTGGACAAAGAAAACTGAAAAATAAATTCGGAAAATATTTTTTTAATTCTAAATATTTAAAATTCTTAAACTATTATTTTTACAACAAGATCCAGTTTCGGTGACTTGCCACTTGGCACTTGTCGAACAAACTAATTTCTGGAAAACCTTTCGACCTATGTTTGTAGTACACTCGTATGTAATTGTCGTGCCCATATCCACCGTTTGTCCATCCCAATCGCTGACCAGGGGATTCGAATAAATAATTGGTGGTCCACAAACTAATAAAACAAAATTCAAGAGTAAACAAATAAAAATTGATAATTCAAATATTACGGCAATTATCAGGTTTATCCGAAATCAATTCCCATTTTAATGATTTGTCGTTGCATACCACAATCTTATAAACGGGTGCATCTGCTGCAGAACTACACATGTATTTTATCTTTTTGCCCGCATTTCTAGACCATTTATTCCAATCCCATGGACGATCCTGTTCCTGAGCTGGCGGATCATCGGCACATTCTCGTCTATTCCTCACTAGCAAGGCAAAGTTAAGTTATTTTAAGAATTCAATATATTTATTTTTATTTACTTTCGTCACAAATTTGAGTATTTTCCAACGTCATAGTCCAATTTCCATAGGAACAAACGTGGGTTAGAACAATGTCATCCGTAAGTTGTTCTTCGCACAGGTAATTGACTGCCGTTCCCGAATGTCGACTTGTGTTGTCCCACATTCGAGATAATCCACCGTGGTCTGGTGGATCGACTGAACAGTCAAAATAAACTATCAAATGAAATAAATTGAAAACTGATTTGAATTTTTAAAAATTTTAATTTATACGGCTGTGAGCGTAAAAGGCAAAAGGAATTCCAACCGATAAAACAATAGCAATTGAGATGCAGTAACAACAAGGCAAAATAAACCAGAGACTCCAACTGAGAAATAAATTTTAAGATTTTAAGCCTAAGAAATACATAAATTATTAAGAAATATATTTTCCGAAACTTACCATTTCCTTCTAGTTTCTTTGTTCGAATCATCGCGCATATCAGAAAATGGGTCTTCTTTATTCCGATAACTGTGTGAAAGAGACATGATTACGTGAAAGAGAACAAGATGGTTTCAACACAGCACACAGCTCATGTTCTAGATTGGCATTTTTTTTATATCATACATCATCTGGTGGGAAAAACTAATAATTTAACAATAATATAAAAAACTTAGAAATTTAGACAATTTTATTGACTAAAAATAACATTTCGATTACTAATTGCAAAGAAAATCATATTTAAAATATAATAAAAGCAATTAAATTATAAAAATTATTGTTATTTGATAAGTTGTTATTTATTTTTGTTTGGTGAGTTGTTGATTAATATAACTCGTCAACCTCTCCATACAATCACGTTTACACTCATGATGCCAACTTGAATAATAAAATAACATAACATAAATAATAAATCAAAAAATTTGTAATAGATTTCTTACTCTATTCTTTGATATTTCTTAATTTTATCAACTTTTTTCGGTAACGTTTCTGTTGGATAATCGAATTTCGGATGTAAAATAGGAATGATACCGCGTCTACTGTTTATTGCGGTGATAATTTCCTAAGAATAAAACATTAATTATATAAGGCTTCCAAAAAATTGCTATTTAAAAAATATTTTTTAACAAACTTTAGTCAGCCAATCATTTTTGTCTGTGATGCATCTGTCAAGAGCATTCACTCTTAAAAATATTGGTGTAAGTGAGTACAGTTTTTGAGTGTAATCTATGTTTCAAATTATGTACTGGAGTTTGGTGTAAATTTTCATCAATTTAGCTGCAAGAAATGATAGTTACACCTCAAAAGTACTTTTTTCATTTATCCTACTTCAAGTGTGAATAAATAAAAGCACTTTTTGAGTGTAACCCTTATTACCTCCAGCTAAATTTGTTAAAATTTACACCAAATTCCAGTACATAATTTGGGACATAGATTACACTCAATATTTTTAAGAGTGTTGGGTGTAAGTACAATAACAAAAACAGGGGAATTTTGGATTGTGTCAATCAATTGAATGTCAAATTCACCAATCCGCAAATCGTCAACATCAATGAACACAGAAAATCCAATTTCTTCCAAATATTTCTTCAGCAAGCTGCGAATGGAATTAATTCATTGTAAACAAAATTTGTTAACTAAAATTCCACCTGGCAAATTCTGATCCATTAAAACGACGATAATTTTATTCCTGCTTTAAATTATAAGTCAAGAGACATCAAAATTAAAGAATTTATAAATATCACTTCCTAAAATTTGTGACTGTAGCTTACAGTGTAGCAAACATTGCAGTAACTAGGATTACTACTATTACTACGCAGACGATTTTCGCACGTAATAAAATTTATAATTTACTTCGAGCAATAATACAATATTATACAGTAAGAATATAATGAATGGCATTATTTAATATCGATGTAAATCTTCTCGCTGTTCTCGATCGTCCAAAATGTCGTTTGGAGCGATCGGCTCTGTTGGTCAAACTGTACCTGTTTGCGCACTTCTCACTCATAATCTCCTGGAAAACCTAAGTGGTTTTATCTTAAGCAGTAATGTTAAAATAATGTGATAAAAATCATTTTCTTTTCCAAAAGGCAATAGTCAAAATGCTACAGATACATTTTGAAGTCATATGACCTAACCAATGACAATTCAGCAGTTAGTTTACTTATCAAAGTTTGGTATGCATATTTCCTATAAATAGCAAAAATAAAAATAGGCAAAACAAACTATCCAACTTGATGAAATAAAAATAAAATATAAAAAAGGTCAAACCAGTAAGAAATCAAAGTTCTGTTATTTCAATTTAAACAATTCTATTGATTAAAAATTACATTTCGATGATTGCAAAAAACCATTTGTAAATACAGTGGTTTGATATTTAAATATATAATAATAGCGAGTAAATTATCAAAAAATATCGTTATTTGATAGTGGATTATTTATTGCTGGTCATTTTTGGTGGATGAGTTGTTGATTAATATATTTCTCCAACTTCTTTATACAATCATCTTTCGCATCGTGATGCCAACTTTAATTATATAATAGCAATAAGCATAATTAGCAAATCAAAAAATTTGTAATAGATTTCTTACTCTACTCTTTGATAATTCTTAATTTTGCAAACTTTTTTCGGTAATTTTTTATCATCCGTTTCTGTTGGGTATTCGAACATCGGATGTGCAATAGGAACGATACCGCGTTTACTGTTTACTGCGGTGATAATTTCCTAAGAATAAAATATTATTTAAAGCTATTTAAAAATTATTTGGTAACAAACTTTAGTCAGCCAATCCTCTTTATCTGTAGTGCATCTATCCAGAGCATTTGGTGTAAGCAAAAGAACAAAAACAGCGGAATTTTTGATTCTATCAATCAATTGAGTGTCAAATTCACCACTTTGCAGATTGTCAACGTCAAGAAAAACAGAAAATCCAAGTTCTTCCAAACATTTCTTCAAATAACTATTAAGTAGAATTAATTGGTTTTAAAGTTAAATTACATTTGTTAATTTTAAATCCACCTGGCAAACTCGGACCCATTCGAACGACGATAACTTATAAAAACATCAAATTTCCGTGAACTTGAATTCACGACTTCGCAACTTAATTTATTGTACAAATCTGGAAACAGTTAATAATAACTTTAAATGCGTCACAGCACAATGTTTTAAAACTTTTTATACCATTTTTTTTCTTCAACCATTTCAATTTCTTGAAGAAACTAACAACAAAACATGCAGTTAGTGTCAAAACTGATTTATCGGGTTTTATGTATACCTTTTACTCAGAATTGATTTCATTCCAACATCTTTTAAATTCTCTTCAGTTAACGTAAGTAAAACATCGCCATCGATGCGACTTTTCGTAAAATCACATTCAAATTGTGCAAATCCAACACGTGTCAACCACATAATCACGTCCTGAATCTCCCAATCACTAACATTTTCACTCATTAATTGTAAAGCATTGCTGGCGTAAACCGAAGACTTTTTCATTGTCATCAAAGGTTCGACAGCATTGATTTCCCAAAAAATCTTAAAGAAAACAAAAAAAAAACTTTAATTAAAAAAAATAAAAACAACTAAAATGTATTGTAACCTCAGTAGTATGTCTTTTGCTTTGATATTTCGCTTCCCGCATTAGGTAAAATGCGGATAGCATCTGCGCTTGCTTTATTCCACTATTCAACAACCGAACAAATTTTCCTAACCAAAATTTCGACTCGAAATGCTCTTGACGTATTAAAATTGATGGATTGGCATTTAGAAAATCTTCAACGCTGTCCAGAATCCCTAAAACTTCAATTTCCCGTTTGGCTTCTTCGTTGTTGACTGCAAGAACCGCGACTGCCAAAAGCCCGTAGTATTTACTGGCAGCAGAATTCAATTCGATTAAATCTTTTAGTTTTCGAATGACATTTTTCCTTAACAATTCCTTAAGATTTCCTTCAGTACCGTTCATGGCGAAGTTCGCTAAGGTCACGGCGCAATTTCTTATTGTATTGTGATCTTTCGAATTTTCTAAAACCTTCATCACGACATCGATACCTCCAAATTCAATCACATCGCTACACATTTCCTCCGAACCGAATGTGAAATCCATAACGAGACCCGAGCCAACATTCGCAGAAATTACATCATCCTTTAAAGCCAAGGTGAATGCCACATCTAAGGCCGTATCGAATAATTCTTTATCTATCAAATAATTACAATTTTCGGTTGTCAAACATTGACTTAACACCATTGCGCTCCACAATTTTACTTCCTCCGACCGTCTGTCATCTTGCATTAATCTACGAACAAGTACTTCGAAACCGTCGATTCTTTTCACGAGACGAGAAATAGATAACTTAATATCGTAGCCGTGTGTCGGTATTCGGCAAACTTTGTCTATCACTTCGTACGTGGACTTGAGGATGTCAAGGTAGCTGTTATCTGGGAGTTTTTGAAGTCGAGCAATGCTTCGCTTGACGAGTTTCATGTATTTCACTTTGATTTCTTCTAGTTTCTCTCGCGAGAAATCGGTCTCGACGATCTCTAAATCTTCAAACATGTTTGTTGAAAATAGAGAAAGAAATGTTCCGTGTGAGTAGCAAGCAGTTGGTTCGTTGAATGAATCACTTTGAGGTAATCGAATGAGAAGGTTGAGTTTGTTTGAATGGACTTCCCCGTTTTGCAGCTATAAATAGCAATGAAGTAACTGCCGTCTGATGACTACTGAATCAAACATTTTATCAAGTAAATTTTTATAAATTTAAAAATAATCTCAATTGATAACAGAAACTTTGATTTATTGACTGCTGACATTAAATGAAAAAACTAATATAATTATTTTTTTGGTTATTTTTGTTTTAAGCCACAATAAAAGTAGGATCTTTAAAATGAGTAATTAATGACACATTGAAGGCAAATAGGTTTTGGTTTTATACAGGAAATATAGTGTTATGCTAATGAAAAGACTATGAAGTTCCATTTTTATCAAAAGTACGTAAAATACTAAATGATAAAAATTGAATTGATAAAAACTATAAAATTATTTTTAAAATGTTTCAAATTAAAAAAAAAATTATTAAAAGTGATTGAGTTTAGCTCTTTTATATTTAACATTTTATGTTTGTCCTAATCTACACTAGAATAACTATTTTTGCCATCAGATGAAGAAATCCAAACATTATTTTAATTCCAAATATAAACAAGCTAATCCCGAAGAAAATACCCATTCAATGCAGCAAATCATCTCAAAATCAAGACAACACCAGATATCTCAATTAAGTAAATTAAGTAAACAATATTTTTTAAAATAAAAACTAATGTTAAGACCGTGTTAAGATAGAACTAACCTAGAACTAACATTTAGTGAAGATTAGACAACATTGTTGAGGAACTAATAGATTAGTGAAGGTTAGACAACATTGATGTAACCCAGCAATTTATGTAAATTAGGTATAAAATATTTTTAAAAATGAGAACTAATGTTAAAACCGTGTTAGGATGAAGTCAAGCTAATTTTTATAAAATTCAATGTAACGATATTTTAACAACAAAAGATTAATATTGCATCGACGACCACTGTCAACATAGTAGCAACATAAAAAGCTGTATATTCAAAAATAATATTGTATAAAATGTGAAAACATTTTCTCTACAATAAGAACATATTATTTAATACTACTATACATGTCATTCTCAGAAACTTGAAGTGGAATGACAAATCAGGTTAACTGAAAGTATTAAGTTTCAAGTTTATAAAGCACGGACTGCCTTAATCTAAACGAAAAATCAACAAAAAATATCTTATCTTAAATAGTATGCAAGCAACAACTAATTTAATAATACCACAATTAGATACAGCTTAACAGTTAAAAATTAAATAGTAATTACCTTAATAAAGAATTACTAAATTTAGTATAATATTATGTTATCTTCAGCATAATCTAATATATTCAGAAGAAATTCTTGCACATTCTGCTGTTTATCACTTTGTAACTGACAAACTGTACCCTTATCCATGTCTTCATAAACACCCACAACACAGTCATATTTCTATAATTATAGCAGAATTCAAACTGTTGTGATTGAGATTATAATAAAACATATATAACAACAAAGAACAAACCGACTGCCAAGCCTTTAAAAGTCTCTTAATATTAAATCACTTGAAAGCCCATAAACTTCTATCAGTATATTATTAAACAATCTATGATTTTTTTATATGAACTTTCTGTTGATATCCATAACTACAACAATATTCAGCAAAACCAAAATATGATTGCAACCTAAAATCAAAGTAATAATAAAAGTTACGGTATTCTGCAAGATGTATCATGAAATGCAATAATTGTGCAGAAATTAAATAAAGTATAGAATAATACAAATAAATAAATTTTTGACTTGCAAATATTAAAAACAAAACATCAGCCTCTAAATAAATTAAAATTTCAATAGTATAACCTAACAAAAAATTAATTGCGAATAAATCTTCATTTTAATAACAGCATTATTTAATCAAAATTGATGTCGATTCTCAAAATTTTTTAATTTCCAATCTCAATTAGTCATTGTCTTCGATTAAAATTCACAAACATTAATTTTCTAAATCCTTACTAAATGTTTATTATCAAATAAATTAAGAAAAATAAATTAACGTAAAGAGATTACCTTTCGATGGCTTGGCAAGTTAGTGTATTGGTTATGTTCGGCATTAGTTTCTTTGGCTTCTTATTTTGAGGCTGATGAGTTAATAACTTTGATTGTTCAAGAATATACTTTGAAATACATTCATCCAGCGATGGAAAGTTCTAGGCAATGTAATTTGATCTACTTTGACAATTTCAAACACGTGAACTCATCTTCTGATTCGTCTTGATGCTTTGCTGCCATCTGACGAATATGTATTGAAACTCGCAATCAACTCAGCGGTCTAAGCTAAGTTTCGTTCTAGTATTAAAGAAACAAAAACATTGAAATATTTTAGCGCAATACAGCTATATTAAATCAAAATTTGTCTTCTTTCTTTTACATCGTCGATATCTACTTCATTCCTTGCATAAATATTTTTCTTTTAATTTTTAATTTATGCGTCCATCATCAAGTGACAAGTTAAAGTCAATTTAATGATAAATCGCGTGTATATTATAAAGTAACTGAACTTTCGGTTGATTAAGTTTCTTGTAATAATAAGAAATGAGAAATTTAAGTTCCATGAGATTTTAAGATGCAAAACTTAATTTTTATTTCCATAACGCTTTGATAGCAATACAAATACAATAAATGTTTTCGTTTATTACGTAAATTGTAATTGCATGAGAAAACAATTGTAATTGCATGACCGAAAATAAAGATTTATATTCCTATTTTATGTGGCAAAAGGCACAATTAGTTGAAAATTCATGAAAATAGTTTTTAAATTTTTAAAATATTAAAAAAAATCTATTTCGATATAATAATCATCTCTCTAAATTAGCTTTTATCAATATATACAGAATAAAAAAAAAACCAGAAAAAGAAATGAAATTCACTGAAAAATATATGATGATAAGATCGTTCTACACGAAAGGCACTCCTGATAAGTACGAAAAATAAGGCAATTACAATAATGTATAATGAAAAATAATACATAAAAAAATGCACATCTAAGCAAAGAAATAACAAAAATAATTTTTAAAAAAAAATCAGAAAAATTTGTAAAAATCAAAATTAATATCACATTATTTCAAATCAAATCTCAATTACAGATAAATTCCAAAAACTAAAAAATATTTTTTGGACATTTTAAACAAAAGATCGAAAAAATCAAAAAAAAAATGGAAGACCAAAAAAAACTAATAAAATTATTGATTCGTTCGGCTTTCGTTGTTTTTCATACTGTGAGATGAGTACCGACGTTGTAACTTTTTAACCCGTTGAACGCAGTACTTGAAAAAACTATTTTTGCGTCTCAGCGATCGATTTCCTAGTCACTGCTGAGGCGACTGCGATCTGGGCAACGGTGGAAGCGAAGATCCGTTCGTAGAAGTACCAGGACTATTGTTCGTGTTACCGTTTAAATCACGCGATTCTTTATCGGAACTGAAACTTCCCTTCGATTCGTTGCTTTGACTGCGTTGGTAAAGTCCACATCGTCCACCACTAGGAGTGCCGGGCGTTGCAGGGCCACCTCCGCCGATGCTCGCAAATCGACCGAAAAGACTATCACTGCGCATGTTCCTGTCTCCACGAATAAATCCTTCTAATTTATCCACGCACGCGTCTTGGTAATCGTGGATCCATCTATTTACGATTAAAAATTATTTTAAAAAATAATTTGAATTAATAAAATCTAAATTTACCTGACGCCATTGAAATAACAAACAGGTCTCATATCTTCAGGAAGATTATCAGGCTCGGGCCACTGAAAGTTGTCAATGATTGGAATGATGTTGCATTGACTATCCAATGCTGTAACGATTTCCTATTTAAAAAAATTAATTATTAAATAATTAAAATAAATAATTTTATTATTAAATTCGTACTCTGTGAACCCAATCCTTGCACTCGGTATCACCAATACATCTATCGAGTGCGTTTGGTGTGAGTACGAGGAGAAAATGTTTGGCCTGACGAATGCTTTGCAGTAAATTTATATCGAATTTGCCCGCTTCTAAACGCTCGACATCAATGAAGACGGAAAAACTCCGCAGTTGCAGATGGACTTTTAATAAACTCGCCAATTGCGATCCGTTCGATCGACGGTAACTGACAAATACATCCAAATTTTTATTGGTTACGATAGGTGGTTCTTCACCGATGCTCGAGATTCCCGATAAATCTAGAAAATATAAGAAAATATATTAAAATTTATAATAAAAAATTATTTTGAGGTTCAATTTCACGGCACCAAAGCATATCCTTGAGTTTATAGTTTTTCCAGCTGCAAAATGTATTGGTTTTCAAATTACTTTATAAAAATAAAGAAATTTGATACGAATTGCATAAAAAAAAATTTTTCTAACATTTAATTAACTTTTACTGTTACCCGGAAGTTAATTGTATTTTTATAGCTAACATATGCGAACTCGAAACAAAAAAATATGAAATTCGATCAACGTTGACTCACTTCTCATGACTTCCATTATACGGAGTCTGTGAATGCTGTTATCGATCGTGCATTCTTGGAGAAGTTGTTCTTCAGATAGATATCTTAACGCATCTTTATCGATCCCCGAGTGCAGCATCGGGTACGTGTATTGCGAATACTCGCTACCGATGTTTTGAAGTAGTTGATTTAAATTGGTTGGATCACAAGACGAATAATCAGCCATTTTCTTCAAAATTCCCAATTCACGAATAAATCTAAAAAATTAAAATAAAAATTTTAATTAAATTAAAAATAAATTAAAAATAAGAATATTTTTACCTTTTTCTCAATATCCCATTCATTATCCCAATATCGACTTTCAAATTATCTTCCGTCAACTGCAACAACAAATCCCCATCGACACGACTCGCCACGAACTGATTCCTCAAATCACTGAATCCAATTTGTGTGACCCATTCAATCACATCTTCGACCGTCCACAGAGGAACCTGTTGACTCAATTTATGCGGAACCTCTTCACCGATCAATCGCAGCGCCTGCGCTGCATATTTCGAAGCTATTGCATTAGGACTACTAGCGACTTTCTTCAGAGGCTCGATGGCGCCAATTTCCCGAAAAATCTAAAAAAAATAATTAAATAAATAAGAAATTCAAATTTAAATTTAATTTATGCATACATTAGTATTCCCCTGTTTCTTCTTTATCCCAGCCTCCATCGAAAAGTGAAAAGCGGATAAACTTCTCGCTTCCTCTCGTTTGCTATTCAAAACGGGCACGAGTCGCTGCAGCCAATTTTTCGATTGTCCGTGAGCATGCGCAACACTACTGTTGGCAAACTCGACGGGAGTGTGAGAAGTGATGAAAGGTTCGACGAGATCCAAAGTACCCGATTTGAGAACGGCCGCTTCGATTTCTTTGTTGGCGACGAGCGCGGCAATGGCGAGACAAGCGTAATATTTGATGTTATCGTCGTTGTGAAAGGCGAGTGGGAAAAGCCAGACTGGGACTTTGCGTTTGATCATTTGTTGCTGATTTTCCGAGCCTCCATATAGAGATAAATTGGCCAAGGCATTGGCGCAGTGCCGCAACGTCTCGACATCGCTGCATCTACATTCGTACAAGATGGCATCGAGTCCTCCGAGACGTATGACGTCGCTGCAAGTGCCTTCGGAGTGCTTGAAGAGATGCTCGAGGATTCCCGTTCCAACACGCGAATAGACCCCGTCGTTTCGCGTGCTGCATTCCCTCGCGACTTTCACGGTCGTTTCCAGTCCTTTTTCCGCGATGTAAGCGCGGTTTTCGGTGATGAGGCACTGCTCGAGGACGCTGGCATTTGCAAATTGAACGTCTTCTCGCACCGAACTGAAATTCTTGATGATGATTTCGAGGCCACCCTCGATGCGAAGTGTATTGCACAATGTGGAGCCGAGATCATGTCCGTGGGATGGAACGGCCCATGCTTTGCACATCATCGCATTCATCGAATTCAAATACGGCATCGATTCTTCTTCGTCCAACGATTTAAGTTGATCGATGAAGTTTCTCATAATTGCCGTGTATTTGGTTTTAGCATTTTCCACTTCGGATCGCGAAGAATCAGCGCTAAGTCGGTTCAGATCGTCCAGCATCGCCGCACTCAGATCGGGGGTCGGTGACAGACCATTGACCATGGTCATCATACCGGAACCAACCTTAAAAAAATTTATAAATTAATAAGAAATAGAAAAAATATTGTAATTTAATACTTCGCTAGTCATCAATGACGACGAAGATGATTTTGTTCGTATTCCCTTTGCGGTTATGGTCAATTTAGACGAACTGGATTTGGCAAGATGAGTTTCCTGATGAGTAACGCCCTATAAAAATAGTTAAAAATAAAATTAATTTATATTTTATATTTTCATATCAATAAATCATACCTGGCTGCTTATTGTCTGCCTCTCTTCCTGCGTTGCGTGTGCCATTTTCTCAGTGGAAAATCCTTCGGTGGCCAATTTCATCGTCGCCGCTGCTGCTACTCGTTGCTCCTGTTGAACCAAATCTCCGCTGGTCATTTGCCGCTGTTCCTACGTAAATATAAGAATAAAAAATTAATTATTGGATTCAATGAAATAATTGAATGGATCGTATTGGTGGGTCAGTTTGGAGTGGCTACTTAAACTCGATGTTAAAGAAAAATCTTTAAAGTGGAAACGTGGGAATAAACTCATCTTTTATGTTCCATTTTAAACTTTCTTTCATCGCTCAATTAAATTACAATTCCAAAGCTTCCACTTCTATTTTAAGTAACATAAAATGGCAGACAAAACCATTTTAAAATAAACATAAACTTACCCCGAAATTTGTTAGTAAAATTCTGGGCATTTTCCTATTGGTATAATAACATCATTTGAAACGCATTTAAAAATAAATAAATCGCAGACTTCTTCGAGTCACAAAACGTGCGTCTTTCCTTCCCCTGCAACGTAGGAGGTTTTGTCGACGAGAAATACCTCCAAAAATAACCCATCAATTCGAAAAACTCCCTCTCACAACTCATAACTTCCCACAACCCCACGAATAAATGCGCAGTTAAACCGGTACAAAAACACTTAAATAAATAATAGATTTCAGTCGATATAACGTAACCTCATTCACTCACTAACTCTAATTACCCAAAAACCCTTTCTTGGCCTTACCAAATCTCTTTTGGACCTCACATTCATGACCACATGTAAGTAAGTTACGCACTAAGTTATGTGTGTAAGAGTTTATGGAATCATCACCCTGGCAACGCAGTGAGGTAAGCAAAGGCCCTGGCACGAGTTACATCGTGGGTCGTCATAAAATAAAATTGAAAAAAATAGCAATACATTCGCACAATTGGCCAGATGCCACGAGTAAAAAATAGATATTTTTTTCTATGTGTGACTAGGAAACAAAATTAATTATTTCGATTGAAAATTTCGAAATTTTACCTGTTTTAACCCGGCCATTTTTTCAGCTGAGAACGATTCGGTTTCTAATTTTTCTTTGAGCGCTGCCGAAGCTGATTTTTCCTCGTAGTATTTATCGCCCGTTTGCATTCGTTTCACCTCCTGATTCGACGCTGCCACTTTTTCCGCCGAAAATGCATCGGTCATCACTTTCATTTTCGACGCTTGCATCACCCGTTTCTGCTCGAATTTCATTTCTTGTAGATCGGGTGGTTGGTCCAAGGGTTCTTCGCCGATTGGTGTCCGGTCGACGGAGAAGCCTCTTTGGGCAGTTAATTTGAGACCCTGAGAGGATGTGGCAGATGATGACGACATGGCAGTGGCTGCTGAACTGCTGAGACTAACGCTGCGGCTGAAATTACGATGATTTTCCATGGTTTTCGACGACGTTTCGTTCTGTTGCTGCTGTTTCATTTCGCTCGTCGATAGCGAGTGATGCATCATCTGAGATCGTTTGCTGCTCACTCGGCTGGAGGAGCTCGATGACGAGTTGGTCAGTACTTGTTGTTGCTGTTGCTGCTGTTGTTGTTGTTGCTTGTCGGATGTCATCATTTGTATATCGTATGGTTGACTGTTGATACGGTTCATGAAAATGGTTTTTTTATTTTGCATGTTTTCCATCATGCTCGATACGTTGTTCCGTCCTCCGCCGTTGATCATCGTCCCCTCCTCATCGGCGCGGGTCCCGTCCAAGGGCAACTCGGACATCTGCAATTAAATAAATAAACTTAAATCGAATAAAAATTATTTTAAATTTTTTTTTTTTTAACAAATAAAAAAAAATTTTTTTTTTAAAGGAAAAATTTCACGTCTGCACCACTAACCTATACTTAAGTCTGTAACGGGGTCTTATCTCGTAACAAATGAAAGAATTCTTGGCAAATACTACAAAACGACTTAATCTTTTAGTCTAAAAATGTTGGAAATACAAAGCCACTATTTTCAAAGTTTGTAAAACTAAATTCATTTCTATTTAAAGCTGAATAATCATCACTTTTGTTTATATTTTTATAGCTTCAAGACATCAATAAAAATTAATTTCTCAAAAAAATTTAAAAACTTACGTGAATTACCAACTGCGAAGGCATTTCGAGTATAAAATAAAATTATAATCGAAAAGTAAAATCGTAACGTGATTTCGTTCGAGTGAAAAGATTCGTTCGGATTTGCAAGTCGAGTGTCGTGAAATGACACGGATTCGAGCATCGCATTGTCGTATATATAGTAAATCCCACGCACCGAGCAGACGCCGTTGGTTCACGAGTAAAAAGGTTTAGTGTTTGGTGCTGAGTTAAGTCGTTTTTATCAAGAACAACACAGTCGTGACTCATTTTAGTGTACCTAATTTAGCTCAATACTCAGCGTGTATTTAAAAACTTCCTATCCATTTACAAATACGTATTATAAAATATTTTTTTTACCTTTAAGTAAATGATAACTAATGAAAAATCCATTTTCACGTGTTAAGTGAATTCGACGTGTTGTGGACTCATTGTGAGTTTCATAAATGTGCAGCAAATTCTTATAAATAGAATTGAGAGCAATCATTTCTACTTATTCCATTTTTAACAATTTAAAAATTCAAGTTAAAAATGATTTAAGAAATTTTTTTTAAATGGAAAAAATTATTTTAAAAGTTAAATTGAATTTTTTAAGTGTTAATTCGAAGCTTCCGTAACTTATGGCGCAATTTCACCATTTTCTACTCAGAAAATTGGGTACCTAAAATGAACAGTGATATCGGTGCCAAATTCGTACTTAAAAGGCAACTTTTAAATCTCTCACCAAATCCCATAGCTTCCACTTAATCGATAGTGACGTCATCAACTCATTGTTTGGCCTTGCGTTTTACGTGATATTCAAATTTAAATTTTTTTAGGGTGAAAATCATTTTTGATTTATTACATTTGAAGGTGTAGGGTTAAAGAAATTGGAAATAAAAAAAAATGACCTCCATGGAAAATCTCTCTTGATGAGATGTTTCCTGTTCTCTCAAAACCTCCCTCCCCACTCCCCCCCTCTTGAAAAAAAATTTCCTCATTAAATTTTTTAAATTTTTTTGTTTTAATATTTTTTTTGGAATTTAATTTTTTCAAGATATGGGATGGGTTTGGAATTTTTTTCATACCAAAAAAAATAAAATTGACATATGAGAAAAAGAAAAAAAGTGAGTGCAAAACATTTCAAACTCCACCCAAATTTAAATGGAATTCAAATTCAAGGTCAAAATAAATGTTAAAAATATTTATATATTATTAAATTAAAAAAAGAATTCATATAAAAAAATACATAAAATTTTAAAATAAAATATTTTAATAATTTTATTTTTATAATATAATAAAAAAAACTTTATATAACAT
>JAQFZU010000171.1:0-41561 GCA_034696185.1 Henia vesuviana | reverse complement strand
GCTTTGATGCAAGGAACTCGATTCTGGTGTCAAAAGTGATTTTTAATTGGTAGTTTTTGATTTATGGCAAAAAAAGGGAAATTGCCAAAGGTTTTTCTCAAATATCTAGCGAACCAGAGCATCCTGAGATCTGTGGTCTGGTGCAGATTTCACCTGCATGTAGGGGTGAAACCTGGATAGTAAAATGCGACGACTGCCCCGGATGGTAACAGGCGCAGGTTTACTATGCCCACTGCTGTCATTCCCAGGTTTGTATTAGGATTTCCCGGAACCGACGCATCTATTGCATTTGCAGTGACATTCTCGCTTCCGACAAAATTGTAACCTCCTCTCGCCTCGATGTACACCGACCAAGCAGGAAAATAGTAAATACAGTGCAATCACACTTGATTACTTTCGCCTCTGAATGGTGTTTAGTCGAAAGTACTTGAAATCGCTTCACTTATCCTCCATAATATGAATAAAAATAAGAATTGAGAAAAATTAGTTATTTTAAGTAAATGGGAGTGAAAACAGATTAAAGATTAAAAAAAATCTTAAAATATGTCAAACTTACAATTTTATTATTGTAAAGCTTCATCTAAGAATCAGTTTATGCATAGTACAAATTAACGGACGAATGATAATACTTTTAAGTTGAACTTAACCATATTATTTCAAAATATATCAACATTATTTTTCTCATTACATAATATTTTCATAACAATAACAATAGAATTTAACTGTTTTCAATTCCCTTTAATTTTCCTAATAAAACTGAATTTTCCTGCTTCATTTGTTTATAATCGGCCATAATACGCTCAAGATTTTCCTCTACCTTTTTTTGACTTTCATTTTCAATCTAAAAATTAAATTAAATTCAAACTAAAACTGAATTTAATTGAAAAACTTAAAAATAATCAAACCTGGTCTTCCAAATCTCGAATTTCCCTCATAATGGCACCTGTTTCTTCGATAGTTTTAATCAATAAACCACAATTCTATTAAAAAATCAATCATATTACTTGCTTAAAAACAAAAATAATTAAATTAATTTACTTCATGAAGTGCAGCGAGGTGTTTATAGGCTTTTCTAATCGCTTCATCTTTTCTTGCATCCTAAAATACATAAAATTTATAAAATTTATTCACAAATAATTTATACAAACAAAAAACAAACTTTAAACACGAGATTATCAGTCTCTATAAAAGTTCGATCTCGTTTTCCAGTAAGTTGATTTATTTCTTTTTGCACATCTTTAGTGTCTAATAAAACCTGCGATTTAAAATGAATTATAAAAAATTTTTAAAAAAATAAATAATTAAAAAAATACTTTATCAATTTCGAGTTTTTGTTTCTTAATATTAGCCACAATTTCCAATATTCTTCTCGTATAAGCTGCACGATTAATGTCTTTACTATTTTTTTCGTAATCTGAAACCTTTTAAAAATAAATTTGTAATAAAAATTAATAAAAACGAATTTTAAAATTAATTTACTAATTGAATTCGTTGTTCCTCTTTATGTCTACTACCTTCGATTAATTCTTTTGTTTTTTCTTTAATCGTTTTAATTTCTTCAATTTTCTTTTGAGTTTCAGACTGAAATATAAGTAATAAAATATAAGTAATAAGAAATAAAATTAAATTTACAATTTATTTATTGAAATTTAAATTAAAACTCACTAATTTATTAGCGCCGGATTCCCTGAGTTGTCTGAATTCTTCGACTAATGGTACTCGATGTTTTTCCCACTGTTTGGCCAAATTGATCAATCTGTGCGAACCACTTTCGATCAAAGTTTGTAGTTTTGTCATGTTTGTTTCTGAATCCGGTAATAAATCGAATGTTTTTTGCTTAATTCGATGAAGATCCTCGATTTCGAGTGCTTTCATTTCTTCTTGTTTAAATTGCTCTTCGACCTTTAATTTTAAATTTAAATTTTAAATTTTTTTTTTAATAAATGATAATTTTTACTTGTAGAATTCCAGCGGTTAATTTCTTCGCTTGCATTATTTGCATTTCTAATTTATTATTTATTTCGTTTAAATGTGTTTCGAGGTCAGTCATTTCGTTCACACGTTTCTGCTTAACGTCTTCTTCTTTATTTATTTTAATACTTTCATTATTTTCTAATTCAAAATCCTGTAACAAATGTTAAAATTGATTAATTTATTTAAAAATTAAATTTAACAATCAATACATTCGTTTCGTTGGAATTTTCTGTCGATTTATTGAGTTCTGCAACTTTCGTCGAGTGCGTATAATCGCTAAAACCACGAGCAACATCAGTAAAAGACGTTTTATCCATCTCTTGTTGAAGAAACGTAATCATTTTCTTTTGAATTCTCATTTTCTTCTTTGCACGATATTCCTAAAATTGAAAAATAAAATAAAATAATTTAAAATCACTATTTAACTGAGTAAAATAACTTGTTCGCTTAATCGTGTCGCTAATCCTAACTGATTCCACTCATTTTCCCAATCGTGAGCATTCAATAAACATATCAAATGATCCTCCAAAACCGATGGAATGATTTGCGTGTAATGTGAACATTGAAGTGTAAATTGATTTTGATGCAACCTATAATAAGTGAGCAACTCTAAAAAAAAATTTAAATAATTTTTAAATTTATAAAAATAACAAAAAATAAAAAAAATTACCATTAGGAATTGTAATAGATAAATCCTCTAAATTAACGGGGTAATTAACGTTCGATGATGATAATTTCGAAGTATATTTCGTTCCCTAAAATTTAAAAATCAAATTTTATATTATTTCTTTTATTTTAATTTGACATTTTCTCACTTCTCGACTCCACGAATTTTCTTTCCATCGAATTCCTTTATTTTTACAAAATGATGGAAGCCACGGTAATTGTATTTGGCGTGAAATTTCTTCGGAAATCAATTGATTTAATTGTGCACTACTACCTATTAAATTCATTTTTAATTATTTAAATAAAATTATTTTAATATTTAATTTACTTAATGGTTCGTCTATGCTTTTTTCAGTGTCTTTTGGTAATTTTTCTAACAAAAACATAAAAACTCGTCGAATATCAGCTTCATCCGAATATAGGAATGTTTGATAACCAATTTCACCGTCATATCCTAATTCCTAGAATTAATTAAAATTATTTTTATATTTTTTTCCATTAAATTTCACGATTAGTATCAACTTACGACACATGTTTGAGCTAAAATTGAGCCCAATCGAAAACGGGCAGACATTGCAGGTGGTAAATGATGGGATATTTCTAAATTTGCTTTTATTAAACTTAAACATTTCACTGTTGCTTCGATAATTAATTCAGTTGAAAATTCTTTTAGTCTTTCGACTTTATCGTCGATGTCACTGAAAGAGATAAAATATTTTTTTTTAGTTAATTATATTTTCATTTATAAATTTTTGGGATTTATTTTTGGGGAATTTTGATGGATTTACAAGTTTGTAATGAAACTAGTTTGTGCTCACCAGTCGATTTGCCTGAATTGTTGAATGATGATGTGATCCACCTCCTCCATGATGTCTGCGCTCAGCTGAATGACCTTAGATAAGTAGTTCAGTAAATTCGATTTAAAATTTTATTTAAAAAATTATTTTTGTTTTATTACTTTTTAAATGATTTTATTAATTTGTAAGTGATTTTAAATATGTATTTTGTTGAAATACATTTTATATCACTAGTTGGTGATAGCTTAACGCCATCTGGTGGTTAATAACAAAGTTTTGGTTGTCATGGTTGCGCCATGTTATTCTATTACAATATGGTGATGAATTTGAAAATTAATTAAATCCAAATGTTACTGAAATGGAGAAAGCAGAAACTGTGGAAAAGGAAGAAGAAAAGTATGTTATTATATATATAAATAAACCATATCCATTAATAAAAATTATTTAGGATAATTTTTACGTTGATTGAAAAATACGAAGACGTAATAAAAGCTTTAGAAGATCAAAATGCAGAATACAAATCGCAATTGCAGGAATTATCCCACTCGATACGAGACATAATAAACGAAAATTCGCATTTGATACTCGAACTCAAAGATTCATTGAACAATGAAATATCAACACTGGAAAATGTCGATCGCGACGAAGATGAAGATTTGGTCGCAAACATCCAACACCAACTCGACATTACAATTCGAGAGAAAGAACAAATTTTACAAGCTTGGCAATTGGCACTGAGAGAGATCGAACGACTGGAAACGAAATTTGAAGTGAAAAATAAACGATTTTATACATTATTTATTATTCAAATGTTTTTATAGGAACGAGACATTGCATCGAATGTAAATGGTCAGAAATCGTTAAAAAACGATTACATTCGCATCGTTACCAGTTTAAATGCAACTATTAACGAACTGAGAGAGGAAATAAAGTGAAAATATCATAAATTAAATTAAATTCCAACTCGATTTAATGTTATTTTCTTTGCAGACATCACGAAAATGAGATTAACATGAAAGATATTTACACGTCCGAATTGAAAATGATGATAGAATCAATGAAAGAACAAATAATGGATAAAGAACAAGAAATTGACGGATTAAAACAAAATGAAAATGAATTTAAAATACAAATTAAACATTTCCAAGAACAAAGGACCGAATTGCAATTAAAGTAACGCGTTAAATTCAATTAAAATTAAATTTTTAAATAATTTTTAATTATTTAAACAGAGCTACGGAATCATTAAGAGAAATATTGGATTTTAGAGATAATAATACGGTACTACAAGAGCAAACGAAAGGCTTAATTAAAAAAAAGTATTTGAAATTATTTTAAAATTTATAATTAAAAATAAATTTAAATTTTTATTCAAAGCACGAGTTTAGAAATACGTGAAAACGAATTAATTCAGCAAATGAAAGAAAGTCTTCAAATAGCTGAAGATGCGATGTTGGAGAAAGACACGGCGCATATGAAAATGCAAAATCAACAAACAGAAATTAACCAATTGAAAGATGCGCTCGCGCAAATTGTAGACGAAGCAGGAATTCGCACTAAAAAAGAAGTAAAAAAAATTGATTAAAATGTTTTAAAAAATAAAAAAAATTTTTTTTAGGTCGATAAAGTGCAAAAAATGTTTGAAAATAAAATATCGCGATTGGAAAATGATATAAAAAGCTTCGAATTGGTAAAATAAAAAATAAAAAATTTTAATTTATTCAAAAAAAGAAATATTAAAATTTTTTTTTAGGAAACTGTTGATTTAAAGATGGAAGCGGAAAGAGCAACGCGAGATAAAATCAATGTGGAAACACAATTGGAAAAATTAGAAAAAGAAATGGAAAATGGTGAATTGCAACAAGCGTATCAACAACTTCACACTCGTTTAGTAACGACAGAACGAAATTCCAATGTTTCTATAATGGAATTAGATGCGATTAAAGCGAAAATGAAATTAATGCAAACGAGGTGAAAATACAATTTAAATTTGTAACAATTTCGTTTGCACGAATATACAAACAGGCTGAAAAACATGCTCATGACAAATTTAAATTTTATTTAATTTTTTTTTAAAATTTCAGACACAAAAAAGAAATAGAAAATTATGAAATCGATAAAAAACATTTCCAAGACAAAATTTTATGGTTGGAAACCGAATGCGAATCGCATTTGGATAGTAAAATCCAACTCGCTTGTCAAGTGGAAAGTTTAGAAGCTTTAAAACAAGAATTACGAACAGAACTAAATACTTGTAAACAAAATCTCGATAATTACGTAAATATAAAACAAAATTCCATTTCTAAACTCATTTTTAACATTTTTAACAAAAACCCAAAGATGGCGACCGCGGAGACAGAAAAGTTAACCGAAGACAAGAAATGGCGCGATAAATTAAACACAGTCGAAGAATACTATCGCAAATCATGCGATGAATTTCGACAATTACTAGACGAACAACATAATCTCGGATTGAGATGGAAATCAGAAATGAAACGAGCATCGCAAACGTGGAATAACAAATTTTCAAATATGGAACTCGATCTCGTCCGTTACAAAAATCGCAATTCGGAACTGTCAAATTTACTCAAAGAACGAGTAGAAAATACGGTAAAATTTTGAATTTTATTAAAATTTAATTTAAAATAAAATTTCATTTTTAGCTAAAACAACAAACTCGAAGTTTAGAAACAATTGGAAATCCGAATAAAATGAAGAAAAATACGGTATCTGATGACATCATTTACAGCAAAATTAAAAAATAATTTTATATTAATCGAAAAAGAAATTTTAAATTTTATTAAATGCTAATTTACATTAATTTTTTAATTTATTCAATTATTTTATGCAGCCGCGCATGTTAAACGACATTCGTTTCCCAATGTTGGTCCCATTTTAATGGCTTTTAGAATAGCTAATTTATCCCTATTTTCAAAACAATCTAAACAATAATTTAAATATTTTTAAACAAAAACCCAATTGGAAATTTAATTTAAATATAAATACCTTTGATTTGCAATATTAAGTATATTTCGTTGTCCCTTTCAAATACGTGCGATTTGGCTACAATTCCTCGTTCAACTTTGTATAATTCGCTCAAATAACCGTTGAAACTGAATACGCGAGTATTGCATCCACAAGAAGTAATGAAAAGCCATTTTAAGTCTTCAGTCGTGAGCCAAAACAATTTCAAAGGGCAATCGACATTAATTATTTGTTTCGAAATTTTGCTATTTGAATGAGGCGAAAATTCGATAAGTTGAATTTGAGCTGAAATTAAAAATTTTATTATATTTCCAATTTAATACGAGTATATTAATGTTACTTTTGGTTAGAAACGTCATATAATAATGATTTCGATGCAAAATAGCATCGATTTGATGGATTTTAGGCAAATCGTAAATTTCAAATTTCGTTTCTAAATGCCGCTCTATTACATTCAAATTGTAAATGGCGATTAAACTAATCCCATTATATCTACTCGCAACTGCAAACTAAACAAAAATATTAAAAACTTAAAATTCCAAATTTAAATTACTTACCATTCCATTCGGGTCTATAACCGTTACGTAATAAATATCGTACGGTTCGGTTTTACGTACGAAAATTTCCATTTGTCGCACTTTCCAAACGATGATTTCATTCGCAATTCCACTTATTAAATAAACTTCGTTATGTATAACGATAGTTACGACATTTGTAGCTCTCGTACAACCTAATGGGATGTTAGTAACATCGTGTAGATCAATATTTGGCCATTGAGGAGTTAATTGTAGCGTTAAAACCTACGATTAAAATAATTTTAAAAAATAATTTAATTTTAATCATTGAATAAATTACTTGGATCGATTTAATCGAATTTTCGTTACAACCATCAGAATGGGCGAGAAATAATGTAATGGATTCCCTATTTAAATTTAATTAATAATATCAATATTGTAATATATAATTACGTTACCTTTTGAGGTCGTTGTAACTCGTTAATTCGAGTTTTAACCAGTTGTTCGGATGAATCAAAGGGATATTTTTAATTTTCGTAAATTCATCACTGAAATAAATTTGTTTTAATTATTAATTTATATTAAGGTATTTCACGTTACAATTGCCACGCGTAAAATGTGATTTGATGCGATTCAACAATGAGAAAAGTCATTTTGTTATTTGTCATACGCAAATCCAATGGAATTATTCGTTTCACTGAAATTTCGAATGTTTGAATAACTTGAAAGGGACTTAACGGACGATAAGCATCTGTAAGATTAAAATATTACGATATAATCTTATTTAAAGAATTTTAAAAATACTTTTGAGTATGTTATCGTATGTGTTTAATTTTAAACACATTTGATTTTCGAGAAAATCGAGTTTATCGACCGACATTTGCAATTCGTGTCGAATTCCTTTGTATTCGCGATCGATTTCGTGGAATTGTCGTTGCACTGGAAAATATTTTTGAATATAAAAAAATTAAAAATATAATTAAATTACATTTAGTGACGAAATCTGACGATTGCAACCCTTTAATGACCATCGTTTCGTTCGCGAATGTGTATTTGCCAATTATGGTCATTTCTTGCGTTATTGGTAAATTCGCTTTGTAATAACAAATTTTAACGCGAGATTCGGTTTCGGGAATAAACCAACCGAAATTTCCTTCGATTAATTTCATTTTACGAAGAAATTCTTTTTCGGGTTCGGTGAAATGCATCATTTCAATGGCCGGTGATTGACAAAAAGCGAAACCGATTAAAACACGGTAACAACCGTACATAAAATAGACGAATTCTTCACGACCTGTTTAAAAATCAAATTTAAATAACATTTAAAAAATAATTTAAATTTATCTTACAAGGATAAGGCAGTGGATTAGTCAATAATTGGTCGACAACACCCGAAAACGATGGTGGGACCGAATTAAGTGTCCCATTAATCCGCAACGAATGAGTAAAACGTGGAAAAATCAATTTCGTAAATACTTTAAGATCTGAAAAACAAAATATTTAAATTTAAACCCTTAAAAATCATTTTGCTTTAAAACCTTTTATTTCCTGACGCCCGTGAATTGTAACGATCGAATTTAAATCGATTTCATTTATAGTTTTATGGAAAATGGCATCGTCGTCTAATATAATCGATTCGAATCGAGTATTATCAAGAAATACTAAATCCTCCACTTGATTTATCATTAACGATTTTTCCTTCCAAAGTTGAATATCGACGCCCATAACTAACCCTTCGACCTGAAAATCAAATTAAAATATAAATTAAATTTGATAAAAATTAATATTTGTTGAATTAACCTCTAAATTCTTAACTACAACGTTATTGAATACTTTAACATTGCTAATTTCTTGTTTTTCTGCACGAGTTTTCATTACATCATCGAGTCGAATATCGTTCATGGTACCTTTAACGACGAGTGTATTGAAAATCACTTTATTCGTGAATGTTTGCGGCATTGTTATCATTTGCTTTTCGTTTCTAAAAAAAAAATTTTTAATTAAAATTCCAAATATTTAAAATTTATATTTACAATTTAATGATATTTTCTTTCCAATCCAGTAAATTGATATTATTAACAAGTGATGTTTCAACGAGGTCTAAATTATCCTTGATTTTAATATTATTCATTATTACCTTATTTTTAAACGTTAAAGGCAATTTAATTTCTTGTTCAGTGTCGATTGTCATTACATTGTTGAAAATGTTTAAATTAATTTCGTCTAATAATCCACGAATTTGTAAATGACGACGATTTGCTATGGAAATAGTAAAATGAATTACTTAAATTCGATAATATAAACTCGTACTTGGATTGTATAAAACATCGTGGAATTGGACGATGTTTTTAATGGTAATATCTTGGTCTATAAACCACAGTTGGTTTAGGAATCGCGTTAAATTTAATCCAGCGATGAAACCTGTGATATTCGAGAGTCGGTTTTATTATTTTAAAATTTAATTTTATACTTACCGTTAATTATTATGTTGTTTTTAACTATTAATTTATCCACTTTTATTATACCCGTGATATTTTGTTGCGTATTTTGTCTTACGATTGTTTTATTTAAATCGATTAAATCGATTTTGTTGATTTTTCCTTTCACTTTTAAATTTGTGATTTCGAGTTTTTCGAATGTTTTAGGGCCGTTGATATCGATTATCTGAGAATTAGGGTATATTTTATTAAAGTTTTGTGTTTTTAATTAATTACTTTGTTTTGAGTGTCTTTGGTGATGACGTCGATTCCGAATTTAACGGTGTTTAAAAGACCTTTTAATTTGATTTCCCGCGCGATTACGTCGTGGAAATGAAGATTTTTCGGTAATTTTCTATCGTTTATCAGAGCGACTAAAATGAAAATTTGTATTTTAGTATAATTAAAATATTTTGAAAATCAAATTACCATTTTCTAAGACAGTTGCGTCGATATCATTAACTAATTTCGTTTTCAACTCTTGAATTGTGACTTCAGAATTGATTTCGATGCATCTTTGTTCGTCTAATTTCAATGCTGATGTGAATAAATCGATTATGTTCACATTATCGACAATTTCTAATAAAATAAATTTTAAATTAATATTTTAAATCAATTAAAATAAGTAAAATATTACTCGTTTCTAAATTCTCGATTATCACATCGACATCGAAAACGGTTTTGTTGTTTATAACATTCGTTTGGTCCACCAAAACAACGTCTTCGATTAATTCTTTGAGGTTTTCTTTGTGTAGAAAAACATCTCCGATCACCTAAAATTGAAATTAATTTAGAAAATTATTTAAAATATTCGAAATTCGAATTTTACTTGTATATTTTTCATTTCAGTTCGCCGTTCGCCGATATTTACAACGCCTAAAAACATTTTTAAACCATTGATTTGTTGCTCGCCTTTCGTCATTAAAGTGTCGTCGAACCATTCATTGGCCGAACGACCGTTTAAAAGTTGTCGAATTTCGGTAGTGTCGATTGTTATTTGTTCACCAATTAATATTGGTTCTGCGAATATAATTTCCTTTTCGATTTTCGTATTTGAATCGATTCGTATCGCATCTTTTAATTCGATGTCGTTTAATTTTTTCGCGACGAAACTGTCGCTTTCGACGTGGATTAAATTGGTGAATATTTTCGTGTTTCGAATCGTTTGGTCGCCAGTTATGGTTAGAATGTTGTTTAGTACTGTATTTACGTCTAAATTGTTCACTGTTCCTCTAATAATCACATTATCTTCGAATACAATTTGGTTGAATATTTTCCTTTCGAGTGAGATTTGTCGACCTCGACTCACAGTCGGTATTAAATGATTGAAAATAACAGGTGGTAAATCCAAATTATCTTGAAAAACTGGCGATTTGGTGAAAATTACGTCGACTTCGAATTTATAATCTTCGTTTGTTTTCACGGTATCGAATAAAATTCTTCGTAAATCGGTCGGAATTTGCCCAGAAACGGTCAAATCATTGACTGTTAAATGATTGTAAAATTCATCAACTTGGATGGATTCACCTAAAAAAATAAAATTCAAAAAATTCAAAAAATAAAATTTAAAACAATTCAAAAAATAATTTTACTTACTTTTAACATTCCTCATTAATTTAATCAAATCAACATTATTAACACGCCCTGAAATATTCAAATTGGAATCCATGGAAATTTCATCAAACGATTTCACACCTAAATTCAATTAATTTTTAAAAAACAAATTTTAAAATATTTTAACATAATCTTATACCATTTATTATTTGATTTCCACTTCTAGTCATGATATGATTCCCATCCATCTTTAAACCATTGACTAACCCATTAACAATAATTTTCCGCAAATGTAAATCCAAATGAAAATCCAAATTAACATCCCACGGACTCTTTTCGAGTAAAATCAAATCTCGGGGTACAGAAACTCCATTTAATTTACCATTCACGAATAAATTAGTAAAATCTACCCGATTGAATGTAAGTTGATGCAAAAAACGTAGATTTTTAGTATCCAATGAAATTGCTTTTCTAAACATTCGTTCCACGTTAACTCCATTGACCAATGCTTCGGGTTTCAAATCGCCAATTATAAAAATGTCGTTCGAAATTGTTTTTTCACCTTTAATAATAATCGGTTCTTGATCGATTCGTACTACATCGTTAACGAACCATGTCCAAGAAAGTCCACCGATTTTTACATCGCCTTTAACATCGATCGAATGTCCAAAAACTTGGCCGTAAATGTGAGTTTCGCTTTTGATCACTTGTGTACGTCGGGTGAGTAAAATGTGTTCGGGTTTGATTGTGTTGATGGTATTTTTGATTTTCAAGTCGTTTCCGATAGTTATCGAGTGTCTGAATGTCTGAGGAGCTTTGAAATGGTTCGGTTTGTCCAGAAAAACAAGTCCCGTTGGGATTTCTATGGTGTTTAAAGTCCCGCGAAGTGTCAATTGGTCCTTATAAATCACGTGATCGAATCGAATTTCGCGCGTCAAATTCGGGTGAACGAAAGTCGATGGACGAATTATTTTAGAAAGAAATTCGCAAAATGCACGGTCGTGAACGATATTCAAGTGTAAATTAGTCGTTATTAAATTGTCGATAGTCAAATATGTCGCGATAATTGGTCGAGTTAGAATTTGCGGTTGAGTTTTCTTCAAAAATCCATCGAGATTTTGTGGGAGTTGCGAAATTAATTTTTTCGTTTTAATTAAACGGTCGTTGATGATCTTTAAGTGAATTCTCGTATTACGAAATTGCATTTTTTCTAATTTTAAATTGTGAATTTGCACCGATTTGAAATGTTTAATTCCACTTAATTCTTGACGTCGAGTTTTCGATGCGACTTTTTTGCCCGAATTTTGCAATTGTTTCGATCGTTGAATTAAATCTTCGGCTCTTAAAAGGAGTTTCCGACATGTTCTTAAGGATTTTGAGTTTAATTCTTCCGGTAATTGATTCGTAAACACCAAATCGACGAATTGAATTTTCCCTGATTTTGGTATTGCGACGACACTTCCTTCGGGATGCAACAAATTGGCTATTCCCAGTCTTTCATTGTTTTGGATGGGTAAATGTAGTGGTAATGGTCTCCAAGTACCGTCCGTTAATTGGTAAATCGTGTCTGGAAGTCCGGAATTTTGTAAATGTAAGAGATTTTCGTCTTTCGGACCCCGTAAAGTCTTCCATTGCAATGCGCAGTTTGTTGGTATTTTCTGGTATTTGACGAAGAATAATCCATTCAAACGGAGAATAATCGAATCGAGTGAATGGATAATTTGTTTAAACTCCACACGAAAGTTGTAAGCGATTGCTAAGTAAAGTTCGTTTCGTTTGCGGATGAAGTGAACGTCACTCACGAACCAACCGGTCACTTTTTGCGCTAATTTAATTCGATCTTGTGACATTCTTGAATTGAATTTGAGTTTAAAAAAAATTTAATTAGTTAATTTTAATTTCTTACTCGTAAATTAAAACTGTCGATTCGACTTTGGTGTCTTTTAAAGTTTGATTTACAACAGCTATAAAAGTCCGGCCCATGTGAGTGACTACATCTACCGACGTCGAGTGCGAAGCTTTCAATTTGGCAATTTTAGTAAAAGCAACTCCGGTCCATTTGTATATTTTCACGTCTCTCGAAGCTGTAAATAAAATTAAATATAAATTTAATTAATTATAATTTGTTGAAAAATTCACTTTTGGGGACGATCGACTTTGAATAAACGCGATTCTCGAGTCTTTTCCATTGAACGACATTGGCTTGGATCAAATACGTTCGTCCGTTGGCTTCGAAGGATTTCCATTTCGAGACACCAGTCGTTGGAAAATTCTGTAAAAATTAAAATTTAAAATAAATTTTGGTGAAAATTAAATTTATACCTGAATAAAAACGATTTTCTTATCGATTATTTTAAAAAGTCGCGAATTTCGTTTTCGAATATCCAATAAATTCTTGGCGGGATTTACGATGTGAATGAAATACGCTTCGTCGTTTATTACGAATCCTTCGACACCGATCGTACCGGGTGTTTCGATGGTAGTTAAAAGTTGATAATTGTGTGTCTCATCGTCCCAAATCCAAATGGGATTTAATACATTTGTGTTTGAACCGTTAGATTTACCAGCGCCGATCAAATACAAATTTCGCGATGTTCGGACAAAAGCAGCGCCAGCGAAAACAATTGGAAATTCAATTTCACCGTTGATAACGACATTTTTCAGAATTTGGAAATCTAAATTAAATGTAAATTGTAATTAAGTTTTTAAAAAAAAATCTAATAAATTATTTTTACCTGTTTTATGTCTCGCTGGGTTCAAAATGGATCTTTTAAAGCGCGGTTTCGATTCGGTTGTGTTGATTAGATTTGCTTTGATTCCGTTTAGTTTTTCTTGTAGCAATGATTTAGTTTGAATTGAAAATTCATTTAAAGCATTTAAATATTGCTCGTGAATTGTTTCTCCAAATGTGGAATTGAGACATATGAGCAATGGGAAAATTATTAGAAAAATTTTCCGCGGAGTAACGAAACTCAACATCGTTCAACGAAAGCAGAAACGAATGTGATTTAAACGGTTTTGATTTTTTGAAAATAAAAGTTTATCCTCATTTGCATATCCCTTTATAATAATTTACATAAATAAATAAATAATTACCTCACTTTAATATACAAATGTATTTAGTAGTGCAGTTCAAAGTAAAAAGAAACACTTTGCATTTAAATTTTTTTATTTAAATATTATAAAAATGATAAAATTACATATTTAATCAAGTAAATATTAAAAAATTAAAATATTATACAAAAATAAAAACAGTAATAAAACTAAAATAAAAAAAAATACATCAAAAATATAAATGAATAATTTATTCATGATTACAAACTTTGCCATCAACACCAAAATAACTTTTAAAAACATAACCGCACTGATGTTTCTCCAAATACTGAAAAAATTCACCCATATCCATATGATATTCTCTTCCAGGTCCTTTTCGAACCTCAAAAGCGACTTCTTCGAAACTTTGAAATCTTCTTAAATTCGTATAACATTCGTTTTCCTCAATTTCAACATTTTCCTTCATTTTACATATAATTTTCTTCCATTGCATACTTTTAATCTGCAAAAAAAAAATTATTTAAATAATTTTAAAAGCAAATTTAATAATAAAAATTCAAATTTTCTCACTCGGTCCCAAAATTCGCGACAATTACAATCGATTCCTTCAGCACAAATAATTCCAGGTTTCCCCGGGAGACAAAATCCAGTCAAATCGAGTTCTTTAGCTAAATCTAAAATAGTTCTACGTTTTATTTTATTATAAATGTGATGACTGTAGATCCAATAACGTGAAAAATGAGTGTTTTTCGATTCGATTTGGTAATTTTCCGTCACAGATTCGTTTTTCATGCTTGAAATATAATTTAATCCGCATTCTTGGATCCATTGAACGATCGAATAAACGCAAACTTCACCTCTTTCGAGTTTAGTAACGTATTCTAATAAATCGCCATTCATTTCGTGTTGTCGGTTACGGTCGAGTTGCTGCGATCGAACGTAAACTTCTGGTTCTGTCAATGGATAATCGTGAGGGAACGAACAGCTCAATTCGAATTTAACCTATAAATAGATAAATTTTATTAATTTTGTGTTATTTCTACTAGGAAAATATGGTTGGATGACTCACACTTTCGTCCAGTTGCAAGTTAATTACGAAATCGATCCGCGGTGGTAGTTCATTCAATTTGTTCTCCACATAATCACTCACGTCGGCCATTCGCGATGGATCGTCAACTTGAAATTCGTTAGGAAACATACTTTGAAGCATGTCGAGTTCGTTGAGTTGCAGGCGAAGTGTTTCTATGAGTTGATCGTCTTGTTCTTCCATTGTTAGGTTGATAAGTCGTTAAATTTGGTCGATGTAAACGCACGTGTTGTGTTGGTTCGTTATTTTGCTTTTTTATCCATTAGTTTTGCCTGGATTAACAACATTACATCATCGATGCGATTATTTATTCCTGTTATTTTTCTGCTTATTTTTCATGAATAAAAGCGGTTTTTAGAAAGAAAATTAAATTTTCGAATTAAAAAATGAATAAATTAATTGTTTTCCAGACGTGGTTAATCGATAAGAATTTTCGTATTTTATTTTTATTTAATAAATAATAAATAATTAGAAAACAGCAAATTTCTTGCTTCAAAAAAATAAAATAAAATTTAAAAAAAAATAATAAAAAATTACAATCGAGTATTTTTCGTACTTTTCTCACCAAAAATATCAGTTTCGATTTCGATATTCGCCATTGCCTCGTCGCATAAACTCTCACCGCCATTGATGTCAAAAATACAACTATTTAAAGACAATTCTTCGTCTTCCATTTCTTTCTCACCATCACTACACAAACTAACTTTGTGTAAACAATTCCAAACAGGATCAAAGTCATGGCCCGCAAAATACGCAACCCTTTGGCCACGAGGGTCAACCAATACTTTAACACGGGGTTCTCTATTTAACATTGCGTAGGTTATCACTTGTGTATTTTCTTGCGATTTTTCTACCGTTTTTTGTGTTCCTTGACGTAAATTTTCCAGTCTTTGGAGTAAATTTTCCGTCCCGCTTGAAATACTCGATTGATTCGTTCTGGCGCTAACCGAAGCGTCTTTGTATTCGACTGAAATCGAAAGTTAAAATTCATTAAATCGAAAGTTAAGTATTAAATGGAGTTACTGGTGTTTGTAGCTGCGTTTATGTGTTGTGGTAATGAATAGTTAGTTTTTGAGTTGATTTTTGCACGAATTAAAATGAAAATGATAATAAAAAAAATAGTTGGGATGAAAACGAGAGCGAGAGCCATTAATGTGTAAGCGAAACCTTCGTCTATTCCAGACGTGGTTGTCACTAACACCGTTAAAGATTGATTTCCACATGCCGTGACTGTCGCCAGTTCTTCTCTTGATTTTCGCAATTATTTTGACACATTTGGACTGGAAGTCGGTGAGAAATTCCGCTAAATTTCATTGGTGACGTCATACGCGTTAAAGTGACATCTGATGGTGAAAAATATATTTTAATATTTATAAATAAAACAAAATAAGTTTTTTTTTTATTTATTTTCGTATTCGTTTAATTTTAGTTCCATTAATTTAACATTGGCTCGATTCTTCATTAGAAAATGTCCTTCGAAGTGAAAAACAGGAATTTCGTAACGATATTTTTCGTACCAAATTTTGTTTTCGGGATTTTCGATATCGATTTTAACCAATTTAAATCGATGAATTAAATGATTTAAATGATCTAATGCTTCGTCGCATAATGAACATGATTTTTTAGTGTATAAAGTCACGATTGGAAGTCTAATACCAATGTTACAAAATGTCCTCCGTCTAAAAAAAAAATTTAAAAACAAAGAAACCGATTTTCATTGCTTTTTCGATATTACAACTTCTCGATAATTATGGCCGATGCACCACCACCACCGTTGCATATCGATGCTAATCCTTTCTGCCCGGGTTTTAAAACGTGCGCTAAATGAAGAGATATTCTCGCACCTGACATACTGAAAAATAAAAATATTTTTGAAAAAATTTAATTTTTAAATATTTTTAAATTACCCAATGGGATGACCAATGCTGACAGCTCCTCCGTGAATATTAACTTTGTCGTGTGGGATTTTTAGCATTTTCATATTGGCCAAAACGACGGCTGAAAATGCTTCGTTTATTTCAAATAATGCGATGTCGTCTATTTTTAGTCCAGTTTCAGTCAATAACTTAAAAAAAAAATAAAAATTTTAATTTTTTAGAAATTTTAAGGTTAATTTTATACTTTTTTCGTTGCTTCGACTGGAGCTATTGGAAAATCGATGGGATCGACAGCACCATCCGCAAAACCTTTTTTTAAAAAAAATAATAAAATTAATTAAATTTTTAATTTTAAAAATTGTTAAAATTACCGATAATTCGAGCTAAAGGTTTGACATTGTATTTAGCAACTGCTTCCGAATTCATTAACAAACACGCAGCCGCACCATCGCTTAATGAACTCGCATTTGCAGCTGTCACTGTACCTATGGAGATTTATGAAGAAAATTAAAAAATAAATAAATTTAATTAAAATATCAAAAATACCGCCATCTTTTTGAAAAACCGTTGGTAAACTTTGGAATTTATCAAAATTAACTTTTTTAAATTCTTCATCTTCTTTAATAATTACATCAGATTTGCCTTTTTTCCCTTTAATTGTAACCGGGACAATTTCATCATTAAAAATACCCGATTGAGCCGCACTCGCTGCTCGTTTATAACTCAAAATAGCATAATCATCTTGTTCCGATCGCGATATATTCAAGTCTTTAGCCGTTTTCTCAGCACAATTTCCCTAAAATTAAAAACAATAAATAAATAAAAATTAAAAAAAATTTTTTTTAACCATATGAATAGGTTTATAAGCATCAGTAAGTCCATCGAATGCTATTCCATCCTAAATAAAAAAAAAAAATAAAGAAAAAAAATTTATTAATTTAAATTTCCAAACTTGTAAAGTAATTCCACCGTAGGGTGTATCTCCACGTTTTAAATAAAACGGTACATTCGACATACTCTCCATTCCACCCGCAATCATCACTTGTTGATGTCCCAACATAAGTGCTTGTGATGCTAACATAATACTTTTCATACCAGAAGCACATACTTTATGAATTGTAGTACAAATGACTGATTTAGGTAAACCAGCATAAAGAGCTGCTTGTCGTGTTGGGGCTGTTAAATGCAAAATTTAATTTAAAATATTTTTTATTTAATTTCAATTTTACCTTGTTTCATTCCAGCTTGTAAAACTGTTCCCATGTATATTTCTTGTACATCTTCTTTAGGGATACCTGAAAAAATTAATTTTTAGGTTTGAAAGTTGAAAATTTTGGATTTTTTGTTTACCCGCTTTTGCTATTGTTTTTTCAATTACAATCGAACCGAGTTGAGGGGCTTGAAGCGATGCTAAATTACCACGAAATGAACCGATCGGTGTACGAACACCTGATATTATTAATACGTCCTGTGTTTAATGAGAATTAAATTTTATTATTTCAAATTTATTTTTAATATTTTTTACCTGGAATTTTCTAGCCGAATTTGCGAATTGTCGAATTTGCGCCATCTCGAAATTTGTTTGATTTTCTTATTGAGGAATCGATTTTGATATTTTTGTGGGATTTTTATAGAATTTATATACTATGATTTTGTGCGATTTAAGTTGAAAAGATAACTGTAAAATATTTGTTACTAATCGATCGCAGCGCCATTGAGTGAGAAAATTGTTAAATAATAAAAAACACGATAAAACTTTTAAAATATTCATATATGTGTATATATACATATATATTTTTCCTTTTCTACATAAAATTAATTAGAATTCCATTCATTCTTAGATTTATCTTATTCGGCCTCACAACCAATATTCGTAAAGAAAAAAAAATGACGTAATTTTAATAATTGAAAAGATAATTGAGAAAAGATGGAATGCATTTGAGGAAACGAAAATTAAACAAGAAAAAACACCATTTTTCATGTACAAATATAAAGCTAAAAAAGAAGAAGGAAAAAAAAATCCTACAAAGCACAAATTGAATGGCATTAAATTGCAATTCCACCACACAAAACGACGATCGATAATAACGTGAAAAGACGTAAAAAGCAAAAAAAAAAAAAAAAAAAATTCAAAAAACTAAAATAAAAAAATTGAGATTTGTTTTTGTTTTTGTTTCAAGCTGGAAACGGTTTTAAATGTTCCAATTGTATTTCCAATGCTATTCGTTCTTCCATTACTTCGAGTAATTCTTGATTCAATTCGCCATTAAGCCTCAAAAGCATCGTGTTTTGCTCGCGATGTTGACGAATTGTTGAGCGAAGACTCGATTTATCAATAGAACTTTTAAAAAAATTAAAAATTGACAATTTTTAAATAAAATTTAATTTAAAAAAAAAATCAAACCTCATTTGCTTGTGAATAATTGATTTTCCATCCACTTTATCATCATCTAGAATTTCCTCATTCATTTCAGGACTCTTAAAAAAAAAAAAAAATTAAAAAAAATACAAAAAATCGATTAAAATCAATTACCTTAAGCCTAGAAGTAACATTTCGATTCGATTCAGGCCGTTTGTAAACCTCGAAAGCGCCAGCCTAAAAATAAAAAAAAAATTAAAAGAAATAAAAATTAAATAAAAAAAATAATAAACCAAAAACTACAACCCTTCATGCGTGTGTTAAAAACCTACTCAAAATGTCAAAAAGCATTAAAAAAGGGGTTTTTCATTCACAAACGACTACCTTCAATGGAACGTCACCAGATGTCGTCAAATCGTAGACAAGAGGGGAGTAATCGGCAAATGCAGATACAACATCGGGTACACTCTTCTGACATACCAATTTCTTGGGTACTATCTGGGACGGGAGGAGCAAAAACCTCGCTACTATTAGTCCTATTATTTTCAGTCCTTTACATTTGTTAAGCAAAAATCAATCGCATGCTTATTATTTATGTAAATAATTTTTTTTTTCCTTTTCGAAGCAAATTTAAAGTATATAAAAATGGATTAACTCACTGTACTTGGTGATACTCGAGGTGGTACGGCTGGTGGTGCACCTAGAAATTATTTATTGTTTAAAAAAATTTTTTTTTTAATTTTGAAATGGACAAACCGAGTCGATTTAGATCGAGCGAAGCACTACGCGAATGGTTTTTTTTAGGTCTTGGTGGTGGTGGTGGTGGCGGTTCTTTTTTAGGACCTTGTGGGAGCACGGATGAAGGGGGAAATCCACTATTTGTGTTGTATGTACTGGAATTTAAAAAAATATTTTTTTAAATAAAATTTTTGATCAAAATTAAAATTTTTGTTTTTTTTTTAAATAAAATTTGATTATTTACTTAGAAACGAATGGTACATTCGTTTCGTTATCTCCCGCAGCCGTAACCTGTTGAACTGGTGGTGGAGGTGGAATAGCACCCGGTCCTGGCACTATTAACACATTTAAAAAAAAATTAATAAAAACAATAAATTTCAATTATAACATTTTTACTAGTAGTTTTTTTAGGTATCGGTCTTTGTATCGCCGATTGTATCAAATTTCCACTTTTAAACTCCAACGACTCACTCATACTTAATCGTTTAGTCGGACTTTTCAATTGTTCGTTCAAAGCTTCGTAAGACGGCGATTCTATAATCACAAATAAAATAAATTAAATTCAAATTTAAACAAACAAAAAAAAAATTACCCGTCAATTCCCTTTCGTCTAACAAAACTTGACTATCTGGCGATGCTCGAACAGCCACTGGATGCAGAATCTTTGGATCCTGGAAAAAAAAATTAAAAAAATTAAAATTTTACAAAATAAAAAATAAAAAATTAACTCAAAAATATTTTTTTAAATTAAATACTTAACTCATATCCATATTTTAAGGACTAAACTAAACAAAATTTTAAAAAATCAAAAAAAATGTGATATAATGTTAGCTTCAACCTTAAAGCGGCAAGTCAGCTTCATTTACCACTTTTAAAAAAAATAAAATAAAATTTAAAAAAAATAAATTATTTAATTTTGTTATTCAAAATTTAACCCTTTAAACCGTCATCCACCGACCTGCTGAACAGCAGCTTTCTGGAAGTCAAAGTTGACGGGTTTGACACCAGGAGAAGATAAGGTACTTGTTGGGGATTCGTTAAACCGTGTCCACTGTAAAATAATTCAAGTTTTTGCATCACCAAACAGTGGAAATTTAATTTTAGGGTGTCTCAATTTAAAATTTGCATTTTTTTAAAAAATCATAAAAAAATCAAATCATGCAAAATAAATTTTTTTTTTTTTAGGGCTGAATTGCCGCTTTTTAAATAAAAACTAAATATTCAATTAACTAATTTTGTTTCTATTATTAAAATATAATTTAAATCGAACCTCTTTATTTGGCTCGACTGGAGATTCGTTGAGACTATCGGGAGGAACCGCCATTTGTTGTTGTGCTGATGCAAAATGGCCGTCTGAAATTTTAAAACAAAAATTATTTTTGTTTGTTTGTTTAAAAAATTGTATTTTTACCGATTTTAGGGACTAAAGATGGTGGTAGAACTGCCGGTAGTTCAATATGATTCGTTCTTAATACGACGAGATGCATGGCAGTGTAAAATTCTTCGAGCGAAAGAGCACCATCTTTGTTTACGTCCGATAATTGCCTTTTACGGAAAATTTAAAAATGACAAAATTTAAATAAAATAAAAACACAAATTTACCATATTAAAGACAATTCCTGAACCGGTAATTTCGACCTTTCAAAAAAATCTTTCGCAACCGACCCTTAAAAAGCAAAAAAAAATAATTAAAAATAATTAAAAAACAATGGAATATCGATCTATTCATACCTGACAATAAACCATTTAAATCCGATTGCATTAATTTAAATTGATTCGTATAATATTCTCGTTGTTCGTCACTTATAGTCCAAATATCGATTTCTTCATCGCTCGAATGTCGATCGCTACTTTCCTCTTCGGTTCCGAGCAATTGACGATTCTCGTCGCACGGATCCCACAGTTGCGGTGCACCTGAAAATCATTTTAATAAAATGTTAAAAAAGTCAAATAAAATTTTTAGAAAAAATATAAAACCTTGAGAATTAACATTATTTGTGGGCGCAGTTTGATTCGTAACATTCGTAGGCAATTGGACTGGTGTGGGCACTTCGGTCGGTGAACTTTCACCCGAATCATCTGACGTTTGCCTCATCTGAAAATATAAAATTTTAATTAAATTTTTAATAAATTTTCGAATTTCTTACTTCGGTGAAGAGACTAGTTGGCCTTTGTAACGAATTTGCACGTTTAGGAGGCGGTGGTAAATTCACGATTTGATGACTGTTCCTAAATGAAAAATAAAATGATCAAATTTCAATATTTGAATGTTTTGTGTTTAATGTCTGGTGTCACTCGCCTTTCCTGGAGTTGGATTAAATCGTGATCGATACTCGATGAATTTAATATACTCGAATAAACATTTTGCTGCGATCTTCGTCTTTCTATAAAAATTAATTTTTAAAAAATTATAAACAAAATGAAATTTTTGAATTTTTGAATTTTTTGAAAAATGAAATTTTTGAATATTTGAATTTTTTGAAAAATGAAATTTTTGAATTTTTGAATTTTTTGAAAAATGAAATTTTTGAATATTTGAATGATTTAAAAAACTAAATATTTAAAATATTTTTTTCTTTTTACCAGATTCGCTCATTTTTTGGAAATTCGGTAATGGAATTTCGTACCCTAAAAAATATAAATAAAATTAAAAAAATAAATTTTCAAATTTCTATTAACATTTACCTGAGTTAAAGCTATCAGCTGTAAGTGGAAGTCGACTCTGTGCAGCTGCAATTAGTTTTAAGGCGATATAAAATTGACTTCTACCGAAATATCCTAAACGTTTTGCACCACACAATTCAATAATCTGAAAAATAAATAATAAAATTCACATCAAATTAATTCAGGTATAAAAAAAAAATTCAATTTGATATTTACGAATATCGAGGATATTTTTTTAAACTTAATTTTTACCTGATTGATTAATTCTGAAGGTAAATCGGCTCCCACGAATAATTCGTAAGCTTTGGCTCTGGATATTTTACCGACATTTTCCGCATCGCAAGCGCAGAAAAGTTCAGCGTAGAATTGTTGTTCTGTTTCGCTTAATTTTAGTGTTTCCATTATTTCATTATGGTTTTGTTTGATTGGGTACGAATCGAGTTAAATGTCTACATAGTTCGTTTGGATGAGGGAAATGGTTTTACTAATTTTTTTTATCTTTATCCGATGATGACTTAACGGTAAACCGGATACACTCTTTACTCGGCATGGGTAGCCATTTTAATAGTGATGTCATAGCTTTTATATTATTATTTTTAAATTTTTACTTTCAATTTAAAAAAAATTTAATTTATTTAAATATTTAAAAAATAATAATAATCAACAGTTATTAATAAATTTATTGTTTGACAAAAACAAACACCAGGTTGATTAATTCCAAACCCAATTTCATTTCCGTTTTTAAAAACCTAAACATCAAAATGGCGTCTGTTGCTCGTTTCTCACGTTGTTTGAGCAAAAAGAAAAACATTTGCAGGCTTCTGTACACTCATCAAATGCAGAATCAAACAACAAGAAACAACATGTGCTTAGCAGCATCGAGAAAAGAACCGCAATCGAATATGGGAATAACTCAAGTAAAAAAAAAAAAAAAAATTAAAAAACAGAATTCAACCAAAAAAATTAAAAAAAATGACCAAAAACAAATTTCAAAACCCCTTAAAAACAAAAAAAATTACAAAATAATTTTTCCCAACAGCCCACAATTCGCAGTTTTTCCTCCACTAATAAGATGACAATGACAAAACTCACAGAACGAGTTCTAAACGTCTGCAAAGCATTTGAAAAAATCAGTCCAGACAAGGTATTTAATGCATAAAACTCTATTTTTGCAGAAATTCAACATGTCGACACCTCTATTTCTTAATTGCCGACGTGGATATGGTGAGGGTGGACTTCCACTCACCTTAGAATTAATTCAAGAAAGGGTCCTTTTAGTTCTAAGATTATATGACAAAGTCAATCCAGATAAGGTATTATTTTCTTTAAATTATCGTTGACGAGTCGTTGAATCATCTAAAATGAATAAAATTCATTTTTCGAAATTTTTTCAATTAATTTTTTACCAATTTCAGTTGACCCTCGAATCGCATTTCATCAATGATTTGGGATTGGATAGTTTGGATCACGTTGAAGTTATTATGGCTATGGAAGATGAATTTGGTATTAATTTTATAGGTTTTTATAATTTATGCTAATTTATGCAAATTTTTTAGGATTCGAAATCCCTGATTTGGATGCTGAACGGTTAATGCGTCCAACTGATATTGTCCGTTATGTTGGTGATCGTGAGGATGTCTATGAATAGATAAAAAATAGTTGAATTAATTAAAAAAAATAGGTAAATAATTAGATAAATGTTTAAACTTACTTTTTTTGTTTTGTTTTTTCTTAGAATTTAATTTTTTTCTTGTTTGAAATAAATTACAAAAGAAAATTTCTTTTTTTCTTTTTAAAAAATAAGAAAAAAAAAATTTATTTTTAAAATTAATCGACATTAATAAATATTAGCGAATCTAGGCAATTTATAAGCCTAAAAATTCAAAAAAATTATATAAAATAAATTCAAAAAAATGTAAAAATTAGTTAAAAGTACAAAAATTAAGGGAAAAAAATTCATTTAAACTATCATACAATTATTTAGTGACTTTTGATCGAAAATTTGTGATTTAAAAACGCAGACAAATTTGTACACAATTGAAAATATCGATTTTTTTAACTATTTGTTTTTTAAAAAATTATTTTACATCGAAAAATGTGGTCTGCAGAGTTAAAAATACACAGTCAATTGATAAACATTAAATTATCTATAAAAAAAAATAATTACGCAACAAAATTTTACGCCAAAGACAAAACCAAAAAAAAAACTGGAATAAAATTAGTCTTAAAATTTCCCTTTGATTTAATCTCTATTGAAATTCGTCATCGGAGCTAAGTAACATTGATTTTTCATTATAAACTTGACTGATGGTGCTTATTTGACGTTGCTGGGGCATCGTTCCCTGGTTGCGTTGAGCTCTCGGCTCGTCCTCACTCGACACGCCACCTACCGGTACCCCGCGTGCCGTATACTGAGTGTACTGCTGATACTGCGGGTGAAAATTATGGATGGCGTCGTTCATTATGTCTTTTGGGTTCATCGTTTCCTAGAAAAAGAAATTTTAATATTTTAATTTAATTTTTGCCTTTTTAAATTACCTTTAAACTGCTCGAAATGCTTTGCATTGTGACCGAACGTCCTTGCGAGTCAGTTATACAGCCTTGTACGTAAACCCGATGTGGAAATGCGTAACGTAAAGCAATGGCAGCGAAAAACATCTCGATGCAAATGAGAAAATTTTGGTAACCGGCCGAGACCGTTCCAGCACTTGCCAACGAATCTCCTTGAATGACACCCACTTTTTCAAGGATGGCGAGTAAAACACCTACGAAAAAAATGTTAATAAATGTGTAAAATGATTTTTTGTTGTATCGTACCTTGCCAAAACGAGAGAAAAATAACGGATTTGACAGTTGAAAATTTGAGAACCGGATCGAAAGGGGTGAGAAGATCTTTAGTTGCGTAATAAAATAAAAAGAGACCGTATAAAGCGAGGCTCACTGATACGTTGTACACAATGGTAATGTAGAGGTAACCGCTGTCGGGACTGAAATTAATAAAATAATTTTTTTTTAAATTTTTTTAAAATTGAAAAAAAATAATTTTTTAACCTCCAATCACCGTCCGAATACTTCCCGAATGATTGTAAGATCAATGTGACCAATGCCATAAGTGGTTTAACACCGCAAAATTGTAAAGTGGCCTGAAATTTAAAAAATTTGAATAATTTAAATTTTCAAAAAAAAATAATTTTTTTTTTACTTGTTTGCAAAACCGAAGAAATCCAATGGTGTAACTCTTCCCAATCAAACAACAAGTACAATAAACCCAACTGGAACTGAAAAAAAAATTTCTTTTAATTAAATTAAATTAAATGAAAAAAATTAAATTTACCGAATCGGTTTGCCACGAATCTCAGTCATAATATTACTTTCACCACCCAAATATTCGTAACATAAACTCAAAAAATTATAAATGACAAAAGCTAAAAACAAAAAAAAAATTAAAACTCACAAAAATGACAAAATTAACCAAAATTACCTTCATAACAATCTCTGACGGTATCGAAATAAATATAATAACTATCGTTCCTGAAGAAAAATAAACTCAACCACGAATCAAATCCATAAATGGGAACGATAAATAAAATCCGTACAATCCACCGTTGCTCAGCAGGATTCGTATAATAACGCAAATACTGATAAATCTAAAAAAAAAAAAAAAAATTTGCATAAAATTCAAAAACTTAAAAAAATTAAAAAATTCTCATTTAATTTACTTGATAGCAAGTAATTAATAACGCAGCCCACACAAAAGCACCAGCAATTCCTTGTGCAGCTGAAGTTTGAAGAAAATAAGGAGTATTCGTCGACGTATTTTTCATGTTGTCTCGACTGTCGTCAGTTGCAGTTGAAGTCAAAAGAGATAAAACTGACGTCGTCGACTCACTCGCGTCACTCGTTGAACTCAAATTAACGGCCATCTGTGGATGAAAAAAATCAAAATGAAAAAATTATTAAATTTTTTAAAAAATATTACTTACTTTGGTTGATTTCTGTTATTTAAAGTGGGTTTTTTGACCTGGTTGGATTGAGCCCTTGATTTGACCCTTTTGGCTCGATAAAGATGAGTTTTGCTAACGACGATTCATTTGCTCGACTTTTTCTGCTGCGGTCGAGAGCGACCGTTATTTGATGGTGAAGTTGGTTAATTGAGGTTGGTTTATGGGATTTCGATACTCATTTTGGTGAAAGGTAGGGTTAGTTTGATTACGATTACCGAATTGTAAGCAAAGGCTACGTAATGTTTTCTACGACGCAAGCGCACGTCAAAGCTTTGGGTTGGTTGTGGGGTTTGGTAATAGGTGGCGTAACTCAAAGTTTTTTAGGTTTTTAATTATGTTTAATTAATTTTTTTTTTAATTAAAGAAATTGGTTAAATTAATAAATTAAGTATTGTTGGGTTTAATAGCGGTTATCTATTTATTTCTTCAAACCGATCCAATTTGCATTCAAAATGGCTGCTACGATCACAAACAAACTTTTACGATGTATTATAAAATTCGATCGTTTAAAATACTTAAACACCGCAATTGTGAACAAAACATACGTGAGTGCGAGCAAAATCGACACAAACAATTACAAAAACGAAGAAATTATCGATCATTCGTTAATCGCGGAAAAAAACAAATTTACGGACGAAGAAGGAAATATAATGGACGTAAGACGTTCGGACGAGTTCGGATTACTGACATCGTGTGTAAAAACATCAGAAAAAATAGAAAAAACGGACGAAATCGACACGGAATTCGTATCAGAAGAGAAATTAACTCAACTTCGAACAAATTATCCAAAATTAATTAAAAAATTAATAACAGAAAGCAAAGTAAAGTGAATAAATATTTAAATTTAATTTTAATATTTAAATTCCATTTTCTTTTTTAGTATCAAGAAGCAGTGGACGTTTTAACAGTAAAAATGTTAAAAGAAGAGAAAATTAAACCATCGACTTTCGCTTACAACATTTTAATAGGCGCTTTTGGTCGTTTGGGGAACCCTAAAATGGCTTTTAATTTATATAAACACGTAAAAATATATTTTTTAATATTTAAAAATTAAATTAAAATTAAATTAAATATTTTTAGATGACCGAAAGAGCCCTTAAACCCGATCCGGCAACTTACACGAGTCTTTTCAATGCGTGCGCAAACTCGGACGATAAAACGGACGGTCTGCGCAGGGCGAGTAAATTAAGGGAAAAACTCAAAATCAAAGGCGAAATATTAAACACGACTAATTATAATTCGATGATCAAAGGTTTTAAAACTGAAAAAAAATTTTAAAAAATTAAAAAATTAAAAAAATTAAAATTAATTATTTTTTTTTAGCGTTTGGTTTGTGTGGCGATTTGTGGTCAGCATTTGAAATCGGTGACGAAATGATATCCGAAGGTCATTTATTTACTTCTGAAACCCTTAATTTCCTATTAATGGCCTGTGCATCCGATCGTGAAATGGGGTTCGGTAAAGCGCTTTTGGTAAATCCATTAAAATCGTATCTAAAAATTGGATTTTAATTTCAAATTATTTTAATTTCAGTTATGGCGTGAATTTGGTGCTAAACGTAAACAACCCGATGTATTTTCCTATAATTTACTATTAAGAATCACTCGCGATTGTTCAGTTGGATCGGGAATGATGAGGAAAATCGAACCGGGTACACAAGACGCGGATTTTCTACTCGACCGGTCGTCAAATACAACAGAAACAAATTTAACCATTAAATCTCGTAACGAAATAACGAAATTCAATGATGAATTGGATTTGGAAAAGGCCGAAACTCGGTTCGAATCGAATTTTAATTAAATTCTAATCAATTTAAATTTTAAAAATTTTATTTTATAGATTAAATGTATTTGGTGACGTTAAAGGATTCGTTAATCACATGACCAACAACGAAATCAAACCAAATTTAAAAACTTTCGCACTTTTACTCGAAATTAGTGAAAATAATGTTAAAAATGAAGAGGAAATTTTAAAATTAATGGACGAATTCAAAATTAAACCAGATATAGCATTATTTAATGTACTTATCAAAAAAAGGGTTTATAGAATGGATGAAAATGGCGTCAAAGTAAAAAAAAATTTTTTTTTAAATTTAAAAAATTTAAAAAATTTTATTTTAAAGGACGCCATTGGGAAAATGACAGAAAAGAATATTTATCCCGACATCATCACTTTCGGAACACTCGCGATCGGATGTCGTAAAAGGACAACGTGTATCGAATTACTAGAATCGATTAATGTAAATATCGATTTTTAAAAAAAAAAATCGATTTTTAATCAATTTTTTACATTTTTAGTCCGCAGGATTCAGACCGAATATTCAAATAATGGGTGCTTTGGTACGAAATATGTGTTTCGTACATGATTTTTACTACCTTTCGAGATTACTTCAATTAATGATGGATGAAAAAATGGAATTGCAACCGAAAATATTAGAAAAAATAACAAAATCGATCGAAAGATTCAAGAAACGAATGGCTGATGAGGTTAAAATACTATTTAATATTAATTAATTTAAATTTTAATTATTATTTTTCTTTTTTTAGGAAAGAGGATTGAATTCTGGGATTAATTTAAAAGAAACGAGAAAAGATGATTTTCGTAAATTTCTTTTTTTTTATAAAAAATGGTTAAGTCAAATGAAAATGGAATCACAACCATCATTAGCTAAAGTCGAATTAAATAAATAATTACCAATTTATTCACTGATTTTCAACTTTTTCAATCTAAAAAAATTCTATTAAATTGTGTGCGTTGGGGCTGAAAGGTTCCGAGGTGTTGATTGTTGTTGTTGGAACATCTAAAATTAATATTAATTATTAAAAAAAATATAAATTGTGTTTTTTACATATAAATTACACTTTTTAAAACATTTTGTTGGAAAAATGAAGTAGCAGCGCCACCTAACGTTTGTTTTTTCCCTAATTTGCATTTAATATAACCATAAAGATTAGCTCCATGAAGTGCAATTGCGATGCAAACGACGACCTTTTTTAAATAATAAAAAAAAATAATTAAAAATTAATTAAAAAATTAATTGAAAATTACTCACAAACCACTTAAATTTCAAACTGAATAAAGAAACGAAGAAAAAAATAATCCATAAAAGTGGGAAAAGTATTAAAGTTGTCCAAAATAACCGCGATTCGATCGGTGAAACCAAATTTAAATCCTTAAAATATAAAAATTTTATTTTTTTAAAAAATATTTTTTTAAATTTTTTACTTTTCGCGCTTCGTAGACCCAATGACTCGATCCGTGTTCGTCCACGTAATTCCACCACCGTAAACCGACTAAAAGTCGTCCAGTTACGTTTTTAACGGCCCAGAAATCCAGTGATAAAAGGATTAGTATTACTAAGAAACTTCCTATGAAATTATCGCTGAACCAACCGCAAAGTAAATAAACGACGAGTGCAGTAATACGAAAACATAAATGGCTGACAACTGCCAGTGGATGTCTAGTAATAAATGTTTTTTTTAATTTTTTTTTAAAATATTAAATATGTTACCGAATCGAGTGCGAATTGCTCGTTGTTGGGTCCTATAAAATAATGTTGTAATAATTTTTTTATTTCACTTTTATGTCACTTACCAAACCAAATCCTTCGTCCATTTTGTTCCACGTGATTTAATTATTTCTTACCGACATCTGGTGAGTGAATAAAAATCAAACTAAAAACAATTTAAAAAAATAAATTAATAATCAATAAAAAAAACTTGATTTTATTTAAAATTATAATTTATTCAAATTCCAAACAAAACCACTCAAAAAAAATCTTTAAAAAAAACTCCCACCAGATGTCGCCCAAAACATATAAAATCCCTTAAAAATTAAAAAGTAAAAAAAAAATTACATAACGATAAAAACCCACTTAACCAAATCACAACGAAAATTTACATAACCAAAAAAATCAAATAAAAAAAAAAAAAGATAAAAACCAAACGATAATTATGAATCAGGTTTGTTTACATAACGTCGTGGCCCTTTAATCGACATCTCGTATTGCGGCTCTGAGCGATCCACAATACGACGTAATGAGCTTCGCGATTGGTCGATTCGTGTAGCACCGATGACGTCACGTCCCTTTAGGGTGTAGGGTTTTGAAAACAACAACACTCCCGATACGAGACATACACATACAATAATGGATTCACTTAGGGAACAAGTGATGATCAACCAATTCGTTTTAGCTGCTGGATGCGCTCGGGAACAGGCAAAACAACTGTTGCAGGCCGCCCATTGGCAATTCGAAGTAAGTTTAATTCGAACTGAAAAAAAAAAAATTTTTTTCACGAGTCATAGCGCCATACACAAGTTTGTTTTGTCGCCATTTTCGTTGTTGTATAATTAGCTAATAAATGGGTCACGAATTAGGATATTTTTTCTTTTAACAGACAGCGTTAAGCATATTCTTCCAAGAAGCGACCGTTCCAAGCTGCCATAATTGTCACAATCACAACGGCCATTTGAATCCGGTGAGTTAAAAGTAAAATCGATTTAAAAAATCGGGAAAATTTAATTTGTTATTTTTTGTTATTTTATGTTGTTTTTATGATTGTTTTTTAATTTTTTCTTTATTTTTTTTATTAAATTACTTACTTTAAATAGATACGAATAAATATTCATCAAATGGATGCACACGTTGCTCATTACGTAATCGGATTTTTTGTTGTTTTCATTTTTTACTATTTTTGGGCTTTTTTAATCACGTGATTTTGAATTGTTTGTTTTAAGTGATTTTTTAAGTTTTTTTTTTTTAAATGGTTGAATGAACTTTTATTTTTAAAAATCGATTTGAAGGTGAGATTTAAAAATAATTTTTTTGCGAATTTTTTGGGTAACGTAAAAATGGCGTTGGGCCAAAAATGGCGTTTATTGAGATTTTTAATTTTTTTTTTTTTTATTTTTATTTTTAAGATGTGTACTCCTGCCAATACACCGGCAACACCACCGAATTTTCCAGAAACACTTTTGGCATTTTCGAAATTATCAACGACAGATAAAACATCGTCGCAAATGTATTCGACGAGTCCGAACCAAAAATCGTATTCGCACCAACAGAATATGGAAGTCGAAGCGCAACGATAAATATATAAAAATATATAAAAAAACTGACTTAAATTTTGGTCTCATAAAAAAAAAAAAACATTTCAAGAGAGACGAAGAAATATCTCGTGAAAATGGCTGTCGATAACGGCTTAAAATAATAATACGAGGCTTTGGAAAAGTGGTCGTGAAAACTCCTTTTTTTGTGTGTTTTTTTTTATCAACAAAAATTTTGTTTTTTGTTTTCTTTTTTTAAAAAAATTTCTTTTTCTCATCATATTTTTGCTGCGAATTTTGAATTTTGTGATATTTGTCGAATGTTGCGCTCTGTGTCCATTTCACTGCAAATTTTGAATTATTTTAATTTTTTTTTTTTTTTAAATAATTTTTAAAAAATAACGAAAAAAATACTCCCGTTTTCCTATTATAATTAATAGTATTATTGTATATATGTGTAAATGTGAAATTTGAAAAAAAATAATTGAAAAAAAAATTTTAGTAGTTTTAAAAAAATAATTTTTTCGAATTAATTTCTTTTCGCCATTCAATTTGCATTAATAATTTTTCAAGTAACAATTTCAGTGCGATTCTGTTCACTCCATAACGAATTTCGTTTTGTTTTGAATAGAAATCTGTGACCTGAAAATAAATTAAAAATTAATTAAATTTATAAATTTAAATTCTAATTAATATTTACTAGGGCAATCCTTTAAATGCGTATATGAAAATCCCCTGCAACACGCTCTGCATAAATCGAACAAACATTTAACACCCTTTAAAAAAAATTTAAATTAATGAATAAATTAAAATTAAATTAATTTAAATTTACTTTAGGATTACTACACGATTTACATATTTGATATTCTTCTTTAATTTTTTTATCTGAATATTTTTTCGGATTTTTTAATAATTTTTTTAATTTACGACGTGATAAAGTCGCATCGAATCCATCCATTTGACGTTTATGACCGATTCGTTCGTTTTTCGGTTCGGAATCGCTGAAAATAAAATATTTTAAATTTTAAATTTAAATTTTAAATCACAAAAACTCACGTGGATCGAACATACGGTTGACATATATAAACTGGCAGTGGTAATTGGAAAGGCAACGTGTCATTTTCCGAATACTAAAAAAATAATGACTTAATTGAATTGAAAATAAGCATTAAAAAGTAAATTAATTACTTGAAATCGATTTTTAAGTTTACACGTGACTGAATAAAATTCTTTCATGTGTCCAGCTTGCGCTAATTCTTCTTGTAAATCCCGATTTTCAGCCAATTGCAAACTAAAAAAAAATAAATTTGAATAAAAATATAAAAAATAAATTAAAAAACCAACCAATGATGAAATAACTTAAAAAGATGTCCACGAACATACGACATCGGACATGGAAATTGTTCTGCGAGTTGCAAATACTCAAAAGCGACTTGATAAACTGGTAAATTACGATTGATAAACAACGTAGGATTATATAAACTTCCTTCTAAAAATATAAAATAAATATTAAATAAATTAAATTCAATATTAAATTTACAATTTTAAACCGGCGATCATAACTCCATCGGCTTTGGTGTAATTCAAACATCGTTCGACATCATCTCCATATTGGATATTTCCATTAGCAAAAACAGGAATATTTACATTTTCCCTAAACCAATAAAAACATAAACAAACAAAACAACAAATTAAATAAAATAAAATCACTTAATCGCTCGAATTTGATCCCAATTGGCGATCCCCGTCGATCGTCCTTTTTGTTCCCTCGTTCGACCGTGAACGGCCAACAACTTAAAACAAAAAAAATACAAAATTAGCATAAAATCTATTAAAAATTCATATTTACTTACTTGACATCCAGCAGATTCGAGCATTTGAGCATACTGAATCGTTTTGGAAATTTCATCAAAAATACGAATTTTACAGCAAATTGGAATTTCGAGTTGAGTGTGAATTGTTTTAACTGTAATTTAAAACACGTACAAAAGTAACAAAAAATCAACTTTTTTTAAAAAATCTACAAATTCAAATAGCACCTGTACACACTCATTTTATGGACAATTTCCCAATCTTCTTGTAAATAAGCACCATAATGACCACGTTTTGCAATCGCTTGTGGACAACCCAAATTCAAATCGACCGCGTCACAATCGTTTTCTACGAGTCGAACGGCTTCTAATAACGTCGTAGGGTCGTTGGCACAAAACTGGAATTATAAAATGTTAATTAATGTTTGTTTAAATGTTTTATTTTGTGTTTTTTTTACTTGAACGACTAGAGGTCGGTCTTGAGCACATGTTACGAGGTTTTCTTTGCGGTATCGCGCATCTTTGAGGAAAATCGACGCGTGAAGCATCGGTGAGTAGCATAAATCGGCGCCGTGTTTTCGTGCTAGTAATCGCCACGCTAATTCGCTTTGGTCTACCATCGGGGCTAATATTTTCTTCGATTTTTTCACTATGTTTTGCCATGTCGACTGTTTTTCGTTCGCCATTACTTTTTGGTTCTACGAAACTGTTGAGATTTACCGTTAGGTAGCTCTAGTGTTGTTCACGGTCGGTTTCGGTTTGAGCGCCATCTGTTGCGGGAATTTTGCAATATATTTTAATATTTTATTTTATTAATTTTAAATAAATTTTTAAATAAAAATAGTGATAATTTATTAATTTAATTAATTTAGTCTCGACTGGTGCTTAAAACAAAAAACGAGTAGAAATAAATCAATATTCACGACCCGTCCACTGGTTAAAAGAGGTAAAATAAACATTAAAAACCCACTAAAGCACGACATCAATAGAAATGTGGGTACTTGGAAAATCGATCGAATGCGGGTGACGCACGAATGCGCGTGTCAACTTCACTCGGAATCTCACCTGCGCACCCGACGGCCGCCATTAAACGGAGCAGCGAACGAAAACGGCGCCATCGAAAAAAGGGTAAAAAAAAAAGACTCGAAAAGAAAAGTAAAAAATACATAAAAAAATCCGAAAAAAAAACAAAAATGTTAACGGCCGAACCCGGTTCCGAGAAAGCGCGCAACAGGATCCACGATGACAGTTTGACCAATTTGAATTGGCTGCATTCGCTCAACATAATGGGCGCACTGGCCACGACCGGTCCGCCGACACCACCCGCGAGTCCTTTACCGCCAACGACGACGTCGGACGGCGCCAAGAAACGACAGAGACCGCAACCGCCGCCGGACGACGTCGATTACCGAACGAACGGCGACGTCAAACCGCCATATTCGTACGCGAGTCTCATTTGCATGGCCATGAAAGCTAACAAAAACAAAATGACGCTTTCGAGTATCTATAAATGGATTCGAGATAACTTCCTTTACTATCGAAAAGCGGAGCCGAGTTGGCAGGTAAAAAACACATAAAAATATTTTTTAATCTCAAAAAAAAATTGAGTAAAGCACCGCCCGAAAGTTGGCTTCACCCTCGCACGCTATGGATCGCACCGCAGCACACGCACGCATCGATTTATTTCAAAACTCGACCGGTCACGTTTAATTGTCCGTTTTACAGAATTCGATACGTCACAATTTATCACTCAACAAATGCTTCGTCAAAGTACCTCGCAGTAAAGACGAGCCGGGTAAAGGTGGTTTTTGGCGCCTCGACCCGGCCTATGCCGACGCACTCGTCGACGGGGTGTTCAAAAAGCGGCGGGTCAACGGCACCAACCAGCACAAACGGCCGCGACGTCAACACCAACCAAATTGCGCGCCGCCTCCGCCGTGCCCGCCGCCGCCGTTACTCCACGCGGTCATGGCCCCACCGCGATCCGACCCACTCGAGCTAAAAGGCGATTTCTGCTGGAATGCGCTGCTGAGCGAAGACGAAGTCGATGCGGCGTATCGTAATTTGACGGCCGAGGAAGACGACGGTTTGTTCGGGGAGCCGCAAGTACCCGATTTGACGGTCCACGGAACCCACATTCCGACGCCCGAGTGGTGGCGATTGACGGGGGTGAGCGATCCGAGTCACGTGACTCTCGCTCCGTCGCTAATCGGCATCGCTTCGGCCGATGTCGGTGGCGATTTATCGGTGGGTGCTTGGGCCGATGTCGACGGTAAACACACGCTCGAATCGACTTTGGATTTGGAAGGACTCATGGATCTCGATGGCGTTCATATTTATTAATTAAAAAAAAAGTATTTTTTTCCCCGTCCTTTGCACGATCCGTCCAGATTCGATATTGAATCACATTTTATCAATTCGTCCAGTGGTTTTCCATCGTCAGTGCCTTGATCAAATTTATTTTCCGTCCAGTTTCACCTTTTACTTTTATCGATTCCGTCCAAATCGTCTTTTTTATTGTTTTTGATGATAAAATCGAATCCGTCCGATTTTTTGTTTTATTTTTTATTTTTTCAAATTCTTCCAAAGTTCACAAAGTGGGCATTTGCTCAACCCTTTAAAACACTGACATGTAAAACGGATCTAATTTAAATAATTTATCATAATTTATCATAATTTATCATTACATTTTTAAATGTTCAGAAATTCAGTGTGTGAAGCAATAAAATTTCTTTTATTTTGTTTTCGTCTCAAATTTCAACTTTTTTATTTTTTATTTTAGTATTTTCCAAGTAGAAATTAATTAAAAAAGGAAAATAAACATCTCACAATGCAAATAATGTATTTTCGGTATCTTCTTTGTCTTTCGTACGTCCATTTTCGTTATTACGTGCGATCGGATCGGGAGCTGCGGCTCTTTCGGCTAAAAAACGATCGAATTCTAAGGAATTTTTCATTTTTAATTTTTTTTATAATTTAAAAAATTTTTTAAAATACCGGAACTGCTCACTGGTTGGGATCCGATAGGTCCGGTTGCATTCCCGGGCTAAAATTTAAATTTTGAAAATTTGCATATTAAATTTTATTTTTTTATTTTGGGTTTAATTTTTACTTGTCCTTTAAGCCAAGCTTCCATTTCGTCAAAATCGTGCTCGGATTGGAGCTGAAAAGAATTTAAAAATAAATTAAAAATAAATTTAAAAAAATGGTTTTTTTTTTTAAAGTTGACATTTTTGAATTTATAATTACTTGTTCGTCTAAACCTTCGTCTCGAAGACCCTTAATTGTAACATAAAACACAAGCGAATGTCAATACAAATGCAACAAACATTTAAATTTATGTTTAAAATGTAAATTTTTAAATTTTTACTTTTGGTTTTGGTGACGCCATTTTTGATAACGATTTGTTGTTGTCGTCCATTCGCGCATTGTCGTCGTACGAACTTCCACTGGATTTTTTTAAAAAGGTTTTTATTTAAATTATTTGATTTAAATATATTTTTTCTTGTTTTCTTACGATGTTTTCGTTTTTTCGTACGTCACCGTTCGTGATTGAGCGAACATGTCGAATTCGTCGTCGGCTGCTGAACTTCGTTTTGGACTTAAATTCGATGAATTTGCTGTTAAATCTGTTTTAATTATTTTTATTTTTGTTTAATTTTACATTAATTTATTAATTCGTTCGAATTTCAACCTAAATTCGCCATTTTCGATGCCGCATCGCCTAAACTTTCGTCTAAATCGATCAACGGTTTATCTTCGATCGGTTCCTGAATATTTAAATTTTTTAAAATTATGAATAAATTAAAAATTTGATCATTTTACTTGAGTTAGTGGACGAGGCCTGTTTTTCTCGAAACGTGAAAATCTGAGAAATAAATTATTCATTTCATCGTTGATTCTCAAAAGTTCATCTAAAAATTAAAATGAAAAAATTTGAATATTTAAAATTTAAAATAAAAAATTAATTTTTACTCGTAACTTCTTCATTTCCAACACGATCGATAAGTTCGACAACCCTCGTTTGCATGGCTTTACACGTTTTATGTAAATCCAATAAAAGTTCCAAATCACTCGGATGTTCCCGACCGGGTACGAGTTCGGTCAACATTTCACCGAAAATCCTCATATTCCCTTGAACGATATCTAATTCCGATCGCATTTTACTCAATTGATCCGGGCTCAAATTCGCTGATCCGGCGCTTAAACGTGTGACGACTGGCGCCTTTAATAAGAAAATAAAATTAAAATTTTAATAAAAAAATTATTTTCAATATTTTTACTGATTGTATGGGTTGTTGCACGGGTTTAACACGAATTTCACTCTCAGGTACGCTCTAAATTACAATAAAAAATAAAAAAAAAAATTAAATAAAATTTACTTTACCATTACCCTAATGGGCGTATGAATTGGTGCCATCGAATCCAAATCAGTCATTGGAAATTCAACACCTTTTTGCCTCAAATCGTGATAAACTTGAACGACTCCACTCATTTCGGGATTCCCTTTAAAAGCATCGGCCCAACTCTAAAACAAAAATAAAAAAAATAAAATAAAAATAAAAATTTTCTTTTAAATTAAATTTTTATACTTGAATAAGACTTAAAACTTTTTCCTGAACAGCAGTCGGTGGATCATTTTTAGGGCCGATTAATTTAACCAATTCCTGCACAAATTCTTTATTGGTCGCGTACAAATGGAATTTTTTACCGCAATTTTTAACGCACGTTTCTAAAACCTATAAAAATGATTTTTTAAAAGTAAATAAAAATGATTTTAAATATTTTTAATATACAAAAACTACCGTTAAAGTGTACATGACTACGTTGTAATTTTTGCCTGCATTTTGAGTTAATCTTTTCCTCATGGCCTTGATCGCGTCTTTTGCCCTATTTAAACGAATCAAATTATCAAATTAATATTATTTTTTATGTTTTATTTATTACGCGTCGTCTGATTCGTTGATTATGTCGCAGATTTCTAAATTCAACGCCCAATTTTCAGACGGAAGAGAAACGTCAGTCGCTTGTTCTTGTAAAACAAAACGAGTTATTAAATGGCGTTTTATGCGATTATCTAAAAATTAATTTCGGTTACCTATTTTTTGTCCGACGGGAGTCGCGAATGGATTCCCGCCGAATAACGCACTCATAGTCTCCATGAATGGTAGTTAAATAAATAAAATAAAAACGAGATCTCCGGACGATTTTTCAAGCAAATGTCAGCATAACAACTCGATGTACTTGAATGACGTAATTTTGTCTCGCCCTAAAATTTTAATTCAAAAACACGACACCAGATTGAATCCGTTGTCGTGGTAACGAATTTAATAACAAGATGGTGGTAGCGTAAAGATGGTGAGTTTGTACGATTGCACGGAGCCGACGATAATCAGCGAGGAATTATTGCTAAAAGCAGTCGAAGAACAACGACCAGAAGGCGAAGCGGGACAAATCGCGCTTCAGGATGGCATTAAATTTACCGATGTTAAAACACTCGTTTTAAGTTTCAAAGGTTGGATAAACAAAATTTTAACAAATTTAAAATTAAAAAAAAAAACATTTTTCAGGTATTTTACAAATAGAAAATTTATGGAATTTCTCAACCCTTCAAAGACTAAATTTGGATAATAATTTAATCGAGAAAATCAGTGGTTTGGATTCGTTAATCAATTTAAAATGGCTCGGTTTGTTGAATTTAATTTTTAAAAAATTAAATAATTAAAAAAAAATTTCATTTCAGATTTATCCTTCAACAACATCGAAGTTATCACTGGTTTAAATAATCTAATAAACTTAGAAGATCTTTCCTTATTCAATAACCACATCAAGAAATTAGAAAATTTAAATAATTTACAAAAACTTCAAGTTTTAAGCATCGGAAATAATCTATTGGACGATTTAGACAACGTAAAAATGCAATTAAAATATTTAAATAAATTATTAATTAATTTTTAAATTCCAGTTAATTATCGTACGAAGATTAAAACAAGTTAAAACATTAATTGCGAGTGGAAATCCGCTATCAAAAAATCCAGCGTACAAATTATACGTTGCAGCGATATTAAACGAAGTTGTTTACTTGGATTATCGAGTTGTAGACGAAGAAAGTGTAATAAATCCCCAAATTAAACACAAAACTCTAATTAAAATGAATTTTGTTATTTTTAGAAAATTTTAGGCGCAGAAAAATACACGATTCAATTGGAATCACTCAACGGTAAAGACAAAGCGGAGCAAATTCGATTGGCGGAGCTAGAAATTAAAAATGAAAACGATAGACTTTACCAAGTTTAAATATAAAAAAATCGTTTTAAAAAACTAATTTTAAATTTTTTTACATTTTAAAAGGCTGCAGCTGTAACTTATTTGCATTCGACCGTTCTTTTGGATCAATTAATCGCCAATGATAAAGATGTAGCCGTTTGTTTGATGTTAGATGGTGCTGATCGAATTTATCAACAATATCCTTTGATTGAAATTTGAATTTTTGAAATTAAATTTATTTTTCGATTGTTTGAAACATTTAAAGAGAATTTATTAGGGACTTGTAAAGAAGCTTTTGATGCCGGATTAGCCGATTATTATAAACGAAAAGCCGAAGTTGATGCGTTTAATGAAGCCGTTCGAATCGCGACTGCGAAAAATCAAAGGAGAGCAGTCGATTTAGTCGATAAATTCGTGATTGCTAAAACTAAAGTATTTCGATTTATTTTTACAAGTTTTAAAAATAATTTTGTTTGTTTAGATCGTTAACGAATTACACGAAACGGCTGAATTCTACCACGCAGCCGACGAAGAAGGAAACACTGAATGGATTTCCAATTTAATAGCTAAAAACGATCAAGAAATTAGTGTTTTAAATCATCAGTTAATGGAAAACGAACTTTATTTATCGGATCAAGTCGAAGTTGATTTAAATTAATTTTTATTTATTTATTTTTTAATTAATTTTAATTAGGAACAACTGAAAGAATTTGAGCGATTTTTAGTCGAAGTAACTCAAAATGCAATGGAAGGAATACGAAATATCGCGACTGTGATTCGCGATCAAGAATCGCGATTTCACGAACAATTGGCCGATATTTCCTTGTTTTTCATGGATAGGGTCGTTAAAGACGAAGAAGCTGTCACTGAACAGATGAAAGAAGTTGGAAATAAAATTTTTTAAAAAATTTAAATTTTAAATTTAAATTTTTTAGTTATTCGTCGATAAAGACACGGTCATGTCCGCATTGAGTGGTTCGCACGACAGTCGTACGAATAAAATCGATCGTATCGAGGATAAAATCGCGTTGGGAATCAAGGGATGGACCGATAATAAATTGGATAAAATGCGAAATGATGAAATTCGACGTAACCGTAGCCGAATTTTGGAAATAATTCATTTCGTCGATTGTCAAAGAGCCGAAATGGACGAAGTGGAGCGCGCGATACGTGAAATTGCAGTGCCGTATGAAATAGAATAAAAAAATGTTTTTTTAAAATTTTTAAATATTTTTTTTTATTTCGATTTCACCAAAGTTCGACTTGAATCGCAATTCAAATGGATGAAAATTGTGGCTGCTGCGACTCGTGCTCGTGAATCCATCAACTCTATTTCGTGCGCCCATTCGACGTTACCCCAATGTGCAATCTAAAAACAAAATAAAAAAAAATTTATTTCCTCGCAATTTTTAATTTTATTTTATTTACTTGAAATTCAGTTTCAAGTCGCGATAAATTAACCGCCGACACGCAATTTAATCGACGTTCAGCTACGGCCATTGCTAAAATCAACGATTTGAGTGTTTCAACTGCACTGAAAATTCCTATTTTAACAAAATAATTTTTTCTTTTTTAAATATTTTTTTAATTTTAATTTTATAAATACCAACGAGTGGCCAGAAGTCGTAAGAAAGTAATTGACGTATAAGAATATTTCTGACTGAGCTCGTCATCACTTGACCGCCG